>JAQGAI010002831.1:0-11626 GCA_034696905.1 Lepidocyrtus violaceus
GCGCTCAATTGCGAGTCAAATTAGAAATATCAACATGCCCAACTTATTATGTAACACTTAACAGTAGTCCCAAGCCAGGCACATAGGTACATACATATTATGTACATTGCAGAAGAAGATGCACGCAGGATAATTTAGACAAAAAAAAACAAAACGAAGAAGGATGATGGAACAATAGCTAGCCAAAAATGGAGAGGCACTAACTAGATTTGATACCGCTGGTGGTGATGCGGATGATGATGATGATGATGATGATGGACGTGAATTGAAGTTGCGGAAATACCACGGAAATTCGTGGAGCTCCTTAGTCAGTTTAAATGTATGGCATCCAGTTCATTTCATAGCAAAAAAAACGGGGAAACAATGCCAGAAGATTTTTTCCCATATTATGCAAATACTCACTCAACCTTTCCAATATTGCAAGGGAGGAAAAAAACGCGTCAGCAAAGCAAGGCAGAGAGGGAAATAACTTACATATAGGTATGCACCATGCAATTAATTTTTACACTTGAACAAGAAAAAAAAATTCAAAATCGGAATTCTAAAGAAAAAGAATTCATATATGTTTTTACGCAAGGCCATACTATATCCCATCCCATGTTGAGCTGGACCTGGACCAGATTCATTCATATATGTAGACGAGAATCTATACGTAAATGACGTCATCATCGGATTCAATTTTTTTGTTGTTGCTTCTTCAGTTCTCAGCTTCTTTCGTCATGATATGACATGATATGATATGAATTGATTGATCTCTAGTCAAATTCTATATTATGTATAATATATCATGCCTAAATGTATATCCATAACAAACTGTAATGTAATTCCCTTTCGTTTTTTTCTCTTGTGGTACACGCATTTAAATAGGAACAAACTTGCCAAACAAAAAACATAACCAACTTTATAACTAGCCTTCTGAATTGACTGTTTATACAGTAAACTTGTAAGGCAAGCGAAAATATCTGAGGCGGAACACCACCACCGCCAGAATGTATTTGTATCCTTATCCTACAACTGGAAATACCCAGCAGATCAGAGAGAGAGAGAGGATGAAGAATGGATGTATAAAAAAATATCTCAGTCATCATTATCATCATCATCGTAATCATCATCAACAACATTCAAAGTCTTCAATCAATGAGCATGTTGTTTTACTTTATGCGGCTGCTACCTACATTACAATAACTGTCACGATGTTAATGTTCGGCCGTATATCACGTCAAGTTGTATAAAAATCTGATATTTTCTGACATATTTAAAAAAAAATCTTTCTCGCCATTTTAGGTACTCAACTCAAATCCATCGGCCAAAACATTATTGCAGAGAAGTTTGCAGCAAAACAAGCTAATTTGCTTTATTTATTATTAAGTAACATACTTAAGAATAGCATGATTATTTTGCCAATTTATTTTAGGGCGAGCTGATTAATTTGCCGATTTATATTTTCCGATGAATCATCATCATTATCATCATGATCATCATCATCATGATGAACACTTTGTACAGCCGGCTTCCGCTTTTTATTGGCGTAGGTCATTATTATTTTTGTCTATGAAAGTTTGAAACATGGGATGACTCATGCAAAAATGCATGGCATAATATCTGATAAGGATCTTTAGGCTTGCATCAGTGATCAGTCACATCACTTCTTCTCAAGTCAAACAAAAGACTTTGTAATTAAGCATGTACTCATCATCATATTTACAGGCTTTGTTAGTTTTTATGAGGATTATGATGACATTAATGGAACAACTTATGTGTGATATAAAAATGTACGTACAAGCCACACGCTATAATGATGCTTTTTTGTCAGTGATGCCTGGTTTTCCTCCTTCTGTATGCAAATAATGATTATTGTACCGCATACTTTTCAAATTGAAACTAACTCCAAACTCTAAGAATGTTAAGCGCATGCTCAACATTGTGATGCGATGTGTGAGGATCCCTTCGGATTTCGCTGTCAGCTCAAGCAATGTGGCAATTAAATATATTAGTATGTTTTTGGAGCGGGAGTTAAGTATGCAGGAGCTAATTAGGCGTACATATAAATATTTTTTTTAAACATTTCAAAATTCCAAGCAGAGACTAGCAGCACAACCACACCGAAAAGAAAACGGAACAGGTGACCGGCTGACGGTTGTACTCTAGGAAATTTTTATTGCCTTATTAATTATATATAACCTTTCTTTAATATGGCATAATAAGATTGGGAATTCCCGAGCGGTATTCTTCGCACAAGTTCATTTCATCTGGCTATTTTCTTCTTTTCGCATAAATGGGGACTACCTTCTAGGCTGTAATGGGACTAGGGGAAGAAGAAGAAGTGGCAGTGAATGCAAATCATTTATCAGCTTGGTGTAATCTTATTATCTCCTTTTATACGGCGTGATGATGATGATGATGATAAGTGTGTACGTTTGTTTGCAAAAACTGAAAGAAAGTATGATTACTCATCAACAAAAACAAAAGCATCTTGAATTTTGATTTTGACAAGGTGGATTGGAGTCATAATCCGTGCTGGTCAGAGTCAGAGGAGAACAGCCAGATGTGGCGCAAAGGCAAAACGTACTCTGCCTACTAATGAAATAAAAACTGTCTAAGGTAGTTTCCTTCTAATTGATACAGTCGGAGAAGGAGAAGAAGAAAAAAACCATGCAGGTAGTTAGACTTTCGCTTTAATTTAATATGTCTGCATTCTGCATACTCATGTGTGTCTTAGGGATGCAAATGTGTAACGAGCCTCGGAAGAATACGTAAACAAAGGCCTCCTCACGAAGTTCAGTCTTTAGGATATTTTTTTAGGGGGAATGAAGAAAAAAGCTTGCAAAAAAAAAAAATGAAAAAATATCCTCATGATAACGGAGCACTAAATGTAAGCATGTCTATTATTAAGTATGTTTCAGTCCCTGGCTGTATACATATGTGATCAACTCAACTCTGGACTCAACTCAACTCAACTCAACTCAACATTGTCTGGAAAAACTAATAAGATAATCAGAAGTATTTAAAACAAAAAGAGTAAAAAAAATGAAATCAAATGACAATCAGTCCCGGTGGCTAGATGAGGCATTCACCTATTAATGACCAGCCATAGAGTGAGTGGCCTAATCGCAGAGGATTTATTTTCTTGAATAAAAAAAAATTCCCATCTCTTATCATATCTGTTTAGTTTACATTTTAGAATTTTGAAGCTACATACAAACATACATAGATACATGAGATGAGATTTTGGAGTCAACTTGAGGATCACGCTAGAAGACAACTTTTGTGTCATTTGAGGATGGACTAATCCAGCAATCTTGGCCCAAAAGTAGAATTCAGTTTGCAAACAATTGTGCAAAAATAATTGTTTCAATTGTAAAAAAAATGATTTAATCTTGACATGATATGTACTCGTATGTAACCTGAAATGAGCAGTTTGGTTTGTAAGGGAAGAAGAAGAAGGCTACTCATTTTTGTTTCGTTCTTTCTTGCTTTGTCTAGCCAGTCATGTCAGTAGATGTTTTACACATCCGCACCGATAACTGCTTGCAGCGTAGCCTGCAAAAAAAACTGATGATCACTGTCTGCGTCTCATAACGTCTGACTGGATCATCCCGAAACAACTTAACTGACTTCAACCACCTACAAGGTATATACATGAACGTACATACCTATAGTCCCTAATGGACGGAGAGGGGAGGGCACATTCCAAGAAAAAGTGGTAATTTAAGCTAGTGACGAATTGATTAAATGCTTCATCATCATCCGTTGAGAGAGTGAGTGGACGCAAGAAGCTTACTTTTAGAATATGGAAATATGAATAGATAGGCAAAAGGTAAGAAGGTATTTGTAGGTAGGCAGCTTTTTTTTCTTCTGTACAAAAGCCATTTAAAAAGTGTAGTGGAGTGCACAGCTACACAGCACTTTATTTTGTATTCCGCAAGCTCAAACTCTTGACTCATATTATATGTCACCCCGTGGCCAGGAAGAATATGATGCACTTGCACTTGGGTTCACTTTCGTACCTCCTTGTCAACGGGGGGCCATACCAAAGTGGAATAACTGAATCCTTCCCCTCCTCAATGGCTTTTTATGCTGTAATCATCAAGCGACAAATCATTATGGTCACTTAGTCGTAAACCATTAAACCTGTCTTTCAAGAAGTTGGAGGGCAACTGCTCAGCAAATTATAGTACATGCATGCTTGCATAACTTGAGTCCCCTTCTCTCTGTTGCATGTAACTCCTCGACGTTAAGGTTTGAACAAGAAGAAGAAGAAGAAAAAGAAAATATATGCTCAGTTATGGGCTAACACGAAAATAGAATTTTATTAAATTGCTTCATTTATGTAGCGGAGAATGGATCGTATCAGCTTCATCATCATCATCACATTTGGCTCCAGCAGTGAGTGAGGTTTAATATTCAACTATTGCAGTTTTTGCAGTAGGTAGCTGGATACTGAACAGTTTTTGAAGACATTTTTACACTAGCTCGAATGATAAAATTGCTTGTGAATCCTTAGAAAAATGTGAGTTAATTGCCCCAAAAGAGCTCCCCATTCATTGAACATTCCAGAAATCTCAAACATCTATAAGAACTAAAATGGATAGAGATGTCTTGTCAAGTAGTGGCATGTCTAGCATCTTGATGTAAATTTTTATCTATAAAATCTGTCACTTTTTCGAAATCCCACAAAGGCTTGAAAACACCGTCCATGCATCCATCTATGTCACTTGACGTCTCTCTCTCTCTCTCTTACTGAGCAAGTAATAAAATACTCATCAGCTCTACATTTTTTCCTGCAGTTTTTACATCATTCCTCGCCGATTCTTCAAGATAAAAATCAGTAGTCAAGATAAATTTAGCAAGCTATAATACAAAATACCCATTTACTGCAAAACACAACCTGGTTGGAAATGGGATGCGTATAAATTTGAAACAAACTTTAACAAAACCTGCCTACCTCAACCTTACTTGAACATTGATAAAAAAACTGAACTTTATACGCCAAAAGACTACAAAAAAGTCACAACTACAGTAACAATTTTTTCCTCCCCTGCTCTGTCAAGCAAAATGTTTCATAATTTTACTTGATCATTCGGAACCCTACTGATGTTCCAGGTTGCTTCTAGAATAAATTTAAAAAAAAACATCCCCAATTTCTGAATTTCAAAATATAGTGTAATGACTGATGATGATGATGATAATAATACTGCCAGCCTGCTTCACTTTTCCATGATTTTGATAAAGCCGCTCAAGTTGACTTGGCTTGACAATCTAATCTACATGGACTGATAAGTCAAAGGTTTATATTGGTATACCAAAAAGAGAATTTGGATGTTGCAGGAATCTGTAAGGATTATAAATATTTCGACCTTCATCATCATCATCATCATCATCAAGAAGAATCCTCCCCTCGTATTACACTAATCCAAGGAGTTGTTCGAACTCTATCTCCGAGAGAGAAAAAATCTCGAGTTAAATGCGAAACATGTACATCATCACTGTTTTTTATGAAGCAAATATTAGCCCCACAACAACAGCAATTGAAAGGAAAATGAAAAAATTAAACTAGAAAAATGGTGAAAAGTGTGGATAAGAAAAAAAAAATTTGCCATAATATAGTACCTATTTGCTGATTGCGGGATTATTATTGCGTTTGGTTTTTTTTGGGGGGGAATAGCAACCTGCTCCATCCCTCCTTTTACACACTTGTTGGATCCACGCTTGAATTATAATATAATCCATGTGCCATGTTTTTTTTCTCCTACCCCTCACAACAGAACGTACATTTACCTTTAACACCGAGGATAATGACGAATGACCAATATCTTATGTAATTTTTTTTTCATCATCAACTTGGAAAACACGATATAATCAACATGATCAAAAGCAAGAAGAGAAAAAAAAATACAATCCGTAGTATTATGTTTTCGGCAAACTGAAAAGATTTATGTATTCTATTAAAATAATCAGGATGATGATGTGTTTTTTTTTCTAGTTTTACACCGTTGGTCAGGTCGGGTTGTTGTTACTTGGTTGACTTCTTTGCAAAAAAAAACAGAAAAGAAAGAAGATGTTCCTCAATTCCATATCTAATTTGCGCTAAAGCGACTTTTATAAAAAAAAACTGATTAGATTTTCCATTTCTGGATCTCATACTTAAGGAAAAGCTATATTGGATAAGTATTAAAGACAATAAATAAACAGGAAGGTAAGTAGGTAATTCTTGTCAATTATAGTTAAACACTTTTGAGATAAATTTCAATAAATCTTGCCAGTGTTGAAAGGAGCTACCGCATTCATTGTCCTTGTCAGACTTTCTTCCCTTTCTATCTTTCTTGGGGAGCATTAACTGATTGTGAACAGTCTGGTTCGGTGGTGGGGATAAGTTTTCATGTGAAAATTTTCAAAAAAAAATACATTTTTTGTTTCCTCGAGTCTGCCTATATTTTAAAGGTCATTTAGAAATAGTTGGAGGGAGCTCGTTGTCCCAACTGATTGGATTTTTTTGTTTTCATCCGTTAAAACCAACTCCTCAGCATCTAGGTACAATTGGATTGCGAAGGGGGAAAAAAATGTGAAGCTTTTCTTGGAATGTGGATTATCTAACTGCTTATTTTGCAGAAGAGAAAATGTGCAAGTGCATCTTTACAATAAAAGACAACGAGTCTGAAATGGAAGGTAAAAACTGATTGTGAGTATAAAATACATACGTACAAAAAGGCTCTGCGTTTTTTGTTTTTTTGATTCCATGCAAAAAAAAAACATTTCATCAGCCA
This sequence comes from Lepidocyrtus violaceus, assembly GCA_034696905.1. Classification (NCBI taxonomy): domain Eukaryota; kingdom Metazoa; phylum Arthropoda; class Collembola; order Entomobryomorpha; family Entomobryidae; genus Lepidocyrtus; species Lepidocyrtus violaceus. The sequence goes on from JAQGAI010002831.1 coordinate 6,765, forward strand.
ACAAATATTATTAAAGTAGGACCTAGTTCTTCTATGCATGCATAATACTAGAATCCGAATCCAATCCAATCCAATCCTGAGCAGATTTTGATGTGGTATGTGTAGTAGTAATTCACATATTTGAGGCTCATCTCCTCTACCCATATAATAACAATAAAAAACTGCATACCTAGTTCAGTCAACCAGAACTGAACCTTATCAGCATTTTTTTCTTCTCAATCCCAGTCAACAACCAGGTTTTGTGCTTTCAAGTGGCTAATGAATCGAAGCTAGTCAATATCAATACGATGATGATATTATTATTCCTCTAAAAGTTAGGGAAGGGATTATAGAGGGGAGAGAAAGAGAAAGAAAAAAGTGGATTTTTTTTCTGTGTGGGCCACCAAGACAGAGTTTGCTCATCGTAAGTCAACCCCATGGTGTTGTTGTGGCAGTGATTGAGATGTGCCGTTGCCATTGCCTTGGCCTTAACTCTTTTGACTCCTTGTCAATGCAATAATGTAGCAGGCAGAGGGATTGGATTTGAATCAGTTGTTTGCTTGCGCACAAGTTTCATCATCATCCTTGTGCGTTTCTTTTTTTTTTGGAGGGGGGGGGGATGAGATGAGATGAGAGGACGTCTGTTTTTTTAATGCCGGGGATATAAAGCAAAGCCTGTAATATAATCTTGTGAAGCTCTCTTAGACCTTCTCCCACCGAAATCAATTTAATTCGCCCAGTTATCTGGCAGGATTTACTTCTCAAAATATTAAGAACAAGTTATAAACCATGCTTGTAGATAAATAGTTTAGCAAATGATGATGATGATGGGTCAAGCCGAAGAGCTTTAGCTGGCTATATACACTAGAGGTAGAGGATTGGAATCTTAAATACGCTTTTAACCCGACTTAAATGTGAGACTAGACTATGTACATGTGTACTACGTTATCAAGAGAGGAAAGCGGAGAGTGCAATCATGGTGGTGGAATTATTTCTACCTGGGTAGTAAAAATTAATGCCATTAAAGCATTTTAACTACAATACCTTTAAAAGCAAAACTCTAATAATGACTCCCAAACAATGTCCTTCCCCCTTCAGTTTATATTGGCCCAGCAGCTTTTAACAGGATACATCATCAACTGCAATTAACTTCCCAATGGGATTAATGAATGGCTGTGATGATAAGTACCCATTAACTTTTACAGGAAGAAGAAGAAGACGAAGCCAAAAAAAAAACAAAGTTTCATGGAAGGAATGAGTTTTCCTTCCGACAACTTCCCTTTCCTCCGGGGTCGTCATTCATAAAGGAAGATGGATGGTGCGGACGGACTTCGGGAGGTTAGTTGCACCTGCGTAAAAAGACGTGCGTTTTGATTACGCTTGGACACGACTTTATGCTGCCCACCCCCAGCACAGCACAGCACCGATCAACCAACCCTTCCCATTCCATTTTTTTTTTCTTGCTCATCGTAATCAAAAAAAAACTTAATAACTTTATTTCTATCTTGCAACAAACAACACGTCTTCATTAGAATGGATCATTTTTTTCCTCCAAACCTTTTATACTAACTATCGCCATCATTGCATTATTGCTGTACCATGGTTGCATTGGCGGCGGTGGTGGCAGTAATGGTAATGGTACTAGTCAAAGTACTGAGCATTAATAGAATTACTTTATGAATACATTAATTATTTATTCATTTCAGGTTTTAAACTTGCAGTTTCACTCGAAGTTTTTTTTTCTCTCTCTCTCTCGAAGATACACACTGAAAAAGGTAAAAAATATTAAAAAAAAAACACATTTTTTTTCGATCCAACGATCATGACCAATTATGCCTACATTGAGTTTTAATATGGTTTCATTTAGCAGTGGTCGGTAAACTTTGAAACTTGAAGCGGACAGACAGTGTATAACATAATATAGCTTGTGTGGATGTGGAAAAAGCTGAACTGCTTGCTTGATTTTTTTTGGTTTGGTTCTTCCCCTGTCTCCCTTGCTTATCAAATCATCATCAATCCTGGCAAATTTTAGTTAAGTAAAAGTACATTGGAATGTTTGTGGGTTCGGGTTTGACTAAAAATCGTTATCGCCCTTCTATCCAGTTACATAATCAATGCAGTTTCAGGAAGGAATTCAAAATGAAAGTTTGCAATGAATGGGCCTTTTGTGAATGAATATGATATAAGTTTGGTGAAACAAATGAGTGCTGAAAAGGGAGGGAGGTTCACCCTCCTCAACCACCCTTTTTGTAAATCAGATCAGTTTTTTTATTGCATAATTTGCATTTTCACCTTACCTGGCATGGAACCTTGTCTCAAGATGGATAGTCCCTTCTGAAAGGATCATCATCATCATCCCTTAAGTTGACATTCTTTCATCATCATCCGCATATTTATGTACTAAATATTTTAACTGTATTCATCATCATTATCCATTTTGAACTATGGATGGGCAGGGTAAGCCAACCAAACCTTGATGATAGGATCTAGATATTTATATATATTTTTTTTTAAGAATAGAAGTGATGAAAAGGAGAATATTAAAAAAAATATATTTAGATGAAAGTTCAATAGCACTCGAGCTTGAGCTTCATTACCTTGTTTGGGAAACCCATTAAAGTATAAATTAGAGCTTTCATCTGTGCAAAAAAAAGGAGCAAGTTTCCGTGTAGTCAAATCAAAGTTTACTACTTTAACTAGTTACTCACACATCAACACACACATATATATGTACATGGCTGTGAGTTGTCGCCTCATACTATATTCGCCTGCTCATTTGATTTCGTCAATTTTCGTCATTCGCGAACGGTCGCAAACACCACCACCACCACCGGGTACTACTCAACGCCAGAAGATCAACATGTCAGGCACCTCTGCAGCTCAAGACGAAAAAAAAAATGTTGTAGTAAAGTAAAGTGAAGTGTAAGTAGCTTCACTAAAGAAAGGCTTTTTATAGTCAGCCTTTTACACGCGTTATATATCACCATAAATATACATTAAGCATGTCTAGTTTACACTTGTTTTACTCGCTTTATGGCTGCATTTAATTCTTGCTCGCTTTGATAAGGAAACGAGTGCTTCGAGACTGATGATGATGATACTCTGCTACCCATACACCCCTTCCTCCACATTCACCACCATCGGCAAAAGGTGTAAAGCTCAAAGGGATGAACACGACCACCGAGTTCGATCATATTCATCATACCTAATTAAAAGAGCGAGTTGAGTGGAGTGGATCTTCATCCTTTTCGATTTATTAGCAAAAAAAAGGTGCCTGCCTAGCTATAAAAAGCAGACCTGACTTTCATTCCTTTAGAAATGACTTTAGGTACTGGACTCAATGGCCCTTCAGTCTTGGTGCCCCTGATCATGATGGAATCATAATTATTTTCTTTTTTCTTTTCATTCTGAGAAGTTGAGGGAAACACAAGCAGGTTTGGGGAATATTCCCTGTGGAAAATCGCACTAGTGTGGTTCGAGGAACTAAAGGACTCATAATGCGTCAGCTAAGACAAGAAGATGTCTAATGAAATCCATGTCAAGGCTCTTCCACGAATGGCCAGTCTGTCAACTCATATTTGCATTAGTCATCATATATATCATTCATCGTCAGTGTCAGACTATCACTTCGCCCGAAATCCGCCTCAACTTTGCACATTGCCTTGTCGTCCTTTGGGTCCTGGACCTTAAGGAATGGAATAAGCAGGTTACACTCCTGAGCAAAGTGTTTTTACTAGTAAGTGCCAACAATGCTTTTCAGAGGTATCTTATCACTAACTGTAAGTTTAAAATCTTCGAATTAGATTACTCATCATCATCGATAATCCCTTTTACTGTTAATAACAGCCAAGCAAGTGGGCATAATGTAGATATTTTAGAAAACCAGATAATACAAATAAAAGGAAAAACTAATAAAACTTTTCCTCCTTGTCCTGAAAATCTTTCAATAACTCTTTTAATGTTTCACATAAAAAAAAACATTTCTCTCCGTCTTTCATCCATCTTCATCAAGTTGCGAAATTTTTTCTTATTTATTTGGTTTTACTTGAGACCAGACAGACAGAGCAGAGCCCCGTCTGTAACAATAACCTCTCAACTCTACTCTACACACATCTGCTACTAGCATACGCTAAATGAGAGATGAGAATTATCATTAAGATGTTTCAGATAAAATGCAAAGCGATAGGAATACATATTTTTTTAATTCGAAAGTTGAAAAAAAACGTCTCGGATTTCCAATACATCACATCACCTTTCACTAGCTACCTACCTACCAACCTTCTATCTACATGACAGAGAAGAAAAAAAATCGACAGAGGAAGAAGGCTTCTGCCCCGGTGTGAAAACAGTTGTACATTTGCTTTTGTTTGTTTTTTCCTATGGACATCTTGTATTCAAAATACGCTTGGAAGAAGAAAGAAAAAAACGCTGCGTAGTAAACAGTAAGAGACTCTTAACAATGTCCATCAGTGTCAGACTCGCCATCAGTCAACAAGAGTCAGTCAGTCAGCAGTCGTCATATAGGCATTGTTGTTAAAAACAATATAAAAAGACAACTCATTTATATTAACGCTCATTAAAAACAAAAGAAGATGAAAAAAAAATGGCTCAAAGTATTTCTTCGTTACATGATCCTGATCTTATGATAACAACGAGGTTGGGGAGGGATGCGTATATCTGCGTGAGGCTATTGAGTAGACAGTGATGATAATGATGATCATCAGGGAAACCAGCATTATGCTTTTTTGCTGCCTGAACTTATGCTTTTTCGCCAAGTCAATTATGCTCTATTATGCTTTTTTAACCTGCAATTAACAAGCATGTAAAAAATATATTCATTTGTATTTTTTTACATATACTTGTGTATGTCAGAAAATTATAAT
>JAQGAI010002832.1:0-11626 GCA_034696905.1 Lepidocyrtus violaceus
AAAATAAAATTCACAGACAGTTTTTATCTCCTTTTTTCAAGAATTACAATAGCGACGAGATCCATAGCTCTATAAAAACCATCGTTAGTAGTACATCTTCAATGACGAGACCATAGTTTATCGATTTACGTAACTTATGTTCATAATTAATAAGTAATGCCTACTGTTGTTGCGTGTGCTACTTTTGGCTAAATTATTAGACGTTTAGTGATGGGTTAGCTTAGATTGGATTAACATATTTAATAGAGCATATACTACTTTACAACACAAATCCAAGATAAAAATTCAACAGAATAACAGAAACTAGTGCTGTATACTAACAAACTATAACAATAATAAAATGAACTAGTCTTCAGCTTCATGAGTTTCCTCATCACACGGATCTTCCTTTAAATTCTGCCAATTTGGCATACATTCTGCTTCAAACAAATGATCGGATCGCGACCTCACAATTTTGAAAGAGTATCGGTTGAAAGGTTTAAATAAGTGGGCCGCCATCTCACACGTCATTGGGCGTCCATTATCTAAAATTTAAATAAATTAAAATGTGTCAAGTATAAAGCAATATGAAATGTTCTTTATGTCATACAAAACGTAACACATAAATACAAAAGATCGTACCTAGAGGACACAAATTTATCACTAAAGATTCAAACGCTCTCAGTTCCCAATGAAGCCGTCTGACATCATAGTCTGCAGAATCAAAGTCCTCCAGTCGAATAGTGTCATCCCAATCATATAAGTAAAAGCTATCTGCGTCCATTCTTATAGCACGACTCCACTTCCCCAGACTCGCAATACCGTAGTTAGCATACCATTCCAAGTCGTCCACCTTGATTAACGAATGCTCGTTAATGGCAGGAAAAAACCGGGACTTCCTGACCAGTTGACAGTAACGTTCAATCTGATCGTTAAGTACAGTGTGATGGTTCACGTAGACCGGATCGTCCAATAAAATTATTCGGAGGTTGGCTTCAGTCTCAGTTCCAGTCCTTGTTTTTCTCTCTCCTCCTGAAATTACTTGCGTAACTTGAGCACTAAATATCGAACCAATCTCCAGAGAATACAGCTGAATGTCAGTCTCCATCATAGTTTTTTCGTTGAGTAGCTGATCGTCATTCCAAGAAACCCCAGGAAAGCCACGAATAGTTTTTTCCCACTGCCATTGTCCAAGTCGCTTAATTTGATCCGCCAACTTATGCTCCCCTTTAGTGTCCATTTCTACTTGGCGCGGGTTAAAGTGCAAATGCACGTCATACTTCTTGAACCTTTCATCCTGTGAATAAAAATCCGCAGATAAAGCGAGCCAGTCTCAATGTTTCCCGTTGGCTTCGTAATATTCTCATTATACAACGTAGCTGTATAACCGATACATTATTACGATTTACATAATTTAAATTCTATAATTTTACTCGTGGATACCATATTCAAGTTCAAGTCCTTCTCAGTTTCTCCAACATATTCCAGACGGTAGGTAACACTCTTGAATTTCTCCATCAGCGAATTGTAATCTGTTACAAGGATCCTCTCCTGCTCAAGGTTGCAATCAGCACTTCCGAAACCTTGCAACATAACTGGGTAGCCCAGCATTGGAAACTGGTTAGGAGAAAAAAACATACAAAATGAACAAATATTACACAAAACACAAAAGAGTCACCAGTCGTATCTTAAACGTGCGTGCTATAAAACTAAACTATATACTGCTTTACATACCTCCATAATTTCTTTTGTCACCGGTTTCAACTTCGAAACATCCACAATTTGAAATCCGCCCACGTCAAAGAAGTAAACGCCAATCTTGTACGGGTTCTCCTCCGGAATGGATACAATCACAGCTCTATGATATACTTTACCCTTGCCGACAACCGGTGGTGCAAGAACAATGTCATCAACTTCCGGGTTCTCTTCTAATTTCGCATCTACTATAAAAAATCGAGACAAAGACATCTAGAATCAATTACCTAAACGAAAGGTTACGAATAGTTTGGAGCAGTCAATGACTAATACCAACACACAAGGACAAGAGGACACCTACCTGACTCCACCACATCGAAGATGCACTCCTTCAAATGAAAAAAGTCATTCTGGAACACATCCGTAGTCATCACCTGGAACTCGGTGAATTTTGGGCGACAGTGGTGCACAATCAAAAACTTGGATCCCATAACAGATGGCAACGGCAGATGAGGCAGCAGCTCCTTCAACTTGCACGGTTCGATAATTTCAAAATCCCCCGAATCAGACTTCTCCAGCAGCATGGAATCTCCGCCTGGTGTCAGTGTCCTGGAACTGGAGCAGGGAGACACGGCCACTGCTTCTTGATCTTGATTAACGTCATTATTAGTGCCACCACCACCGCTCAACTTCATTTCTTCCAATAAAGACCGAATTTGGTCGACATCAGATGGTGACACTGGCACTTTTGATTCGCTAGCCATTTCCGAAGACAATTATTAATCAAACCAACAACGCACACGATGTACGATATCAGCTACAACTTACAACAAGTACACGCAAAGAAATAAATAATATTTAACTATTGACTAACTAACACTACATTGCAACTAACGAGCAATTTGCAATTATGTATCTGTAAAAATACGTTTTCGAACGAAAAAGCACTCCCAGAAAGCACCCACTCACTTGCTCGTCACAAGAAAAAAAATGTCTCAAGTGCACCTGCTACACCTCGACCCCACCACCACCACACGTCACGATCGGATCGGCGGCGATCCAAGCAAGCTCTAAAATAAGATAACTCGTCGAATTTTATAGTATGTTGACCCTTTTGGATCTCTCTTTTTGGATGTATACTCCCCATTCGAAATGATCAAGCGTCGGCTAAATACAGCGCAGAGAAACCTTCTCCGGATCAAGTTATAGTTGGTTTGGTTAGCGCAGTGCACAGGCAGGCACAGAGGCACAAGTTGTTGACGGCTCTGCGCTGTGCTGCTGCTGGCTTCTGGTTCTGGGTTGGTTGACTTCCCTGTTTTAAATCGTCAGTAGAGAAACGTGGATTTTGTAGAGTGAAATGAAATGAGCATGTTCATTCAAGTTCATCGTTCATATTCACGATATGATTCGCTTATATACTCGTATGGACAGGCAGAGTGCAATGGTTTTATGGATATGGACTTGAGAAGAGCTAAAAGAGAAAGCTGAGCTTGGAAAATGATATGAATATTATGCAAAAAAATAGGATGACATGAATGAGTTAATTGTTTTGTTTGCATGTTTTCAATTTTTGGCCAGAGTGAGTGAGTGGCATAATATGCAAAAATACAACATGCATATATACATGCATGCGCAGTGCGCAGCTGCATTATTGGTCTAATCCCTCCATAATCAACTCTTTGATTTTGTGACAACTTGTTTGACTCGACATAAGACACTTTGAGGGAGGTTCAAGTTCTATTGCATTGTTGCGTGATATAGGCGGAAGTGTAGTTGAAGCAGACCAAAATTGTGCACCACCGCACAACATAACTGACTGTATAAATGATTCGGCATTCGGCATATATGACTTTATATATTTGTAGTAGCTGTATAATTTATTTATCATTTTAGTCACGTATTAAAATATTATATTGAAGCAGTTTACTATAAATATTAAGGTATGTATGTTTGAAAAATTGCTGGAGTGAATTTGAAGATGATGGATGATACACCACCAGAGCTCAAACTAACAACACTGCACAGTTCACTATTTAACATTACGTAATAATTATTTTTCTCCGCACTTCTTTCTCACGTTACCCCGTACATCCTCTTCATTTGCACACTTGTTCCCAATTCATTCCTGACTTCTTGACCTTGTCTATCTATTTTGATAGGGTCATGCCATGATGACCTTAACTGTTCAATATCCCCTTGAGTTCCTCCATTGTGCAGTCATCCAACCCAGCAAACCTTAGAGCTTGTGTGACTTCCGATTCACTAAGGCTAAGCTCGTCGTCCTCATTCCCAACCCCCATATCGTCCTCATCATCCCCCTCATGATAATGCTTATAGTTATCATTATCACTGGCAACATCCACACTCCCCTCTTCGGTTGTCGTTGTGGAGCGATTGCTACTTGTGTTTGGGCCACCGGAGGAGGAAAATCCTGTGGTAGTTGTTGGGGCGGGAGTCACAGCTTCCGGTATAGTTGTGGGGATGATCGTAGTTGGGGAGTCAGACAGCAACGACTCCAGTGGTGGTCCAGGATGGCTATGATGACCTGATGGTTGATGGGTCGTGGCTGCCGAACTATTAATTCCGGATGCCATGATGGACTCCATTGATAACCTTTCTTGGGCTGGTGGAGGAGGCCTATAGAAAAACGCCGTACTGGATGCATTGGTCACGGATCCGTACCCAAAGTCCATCCTGTCCAAGGAGTCATCCTTGGGGATACCCAGATCCATTCGAAGATGTTCCAACATCTCCTCAAGCTTATCCTAAAATATAGTTAAGCATTTAAATAAAATGCTAAGTAATATGTAGGAATGTAAAACAAATGCATTTTATTCAATCTGTTTCTTACCTTATTTAAATTTTTGTTCTGATCTGCATACGATTTGAATAAAGTCTTGAGCCCTTTATTAGTGTAAATTCCTTTGCTCACGATGTCCTGAGTTAACTCTGCCAACAGCGTTATGTACGTTTCTGAGGAATCGTCTCTGTGCCTATAAATGACACGAAACAAATTGACAAACAAGTGATTCAAAATCGAAAGGACACTTTTAAAAATCCTTTGGTTCACTTACAAAGTATGATGAGAGGAATTTATTTTGGCACTCGGACTATTATCATCCTTCCTCGAAGAACGAGGATGTCGATGTTCCTTCAAAACTTTGCTATTGCTCGTCGAGCTATGATGCTTCTCACTGGATGAGCTTGCGTCCCTCTTCTTATCATGAAGATCCTTACAAGGCTTTTGGGGCATATCGATATCACGATGCTTACTATGTTTATGAGGCTTATCAATCATACCATTCAGGCATTTCTTTTCAGGTGTACTTTCCCTCGTGGTTATCCTACTTTCTCCACTTGAAAACCCGTACGCAGAGTCCCTACTAGAGTCCTTATTATTATTATTATTCCCGTTAGCCTGCGCAATATTTCCACTTCCAACTCCACCTTTCCCGTTAGTCTTAACTTTGTTGGAGCTACGGCCACCACTCCCAACTTGCACTAGACTTGTCGTCGAATTAGATTTATTGAGGAAATTGGATCCGGTAGATGAAGTTCGATGGCTATATGACAGGTCATGATAGTGATGATCATTTGACGATGATTTGCTAGGCTTTCGAAGGTATGAATTGTCGTCAATGATTCTCGAGAGGAGTTGATCATTCAGGTCATCTTCACCTAAGATTGCCCCTTCAAGCGTGGAACAAATATCTTTGATGGACATGGGCATATCCTCGGTCGTCAACTCGTCACTTCCGCAAATTGTACCCTAAAAATTAGAACAAAAAACTGTTAGTAATGCTTTAAAAACTTTCTAAAAAATGTATTCCAAGTGGAGAGCTTACAATTGAAGCTATGCTCCCCGCCCTCCTTCTACTTTTCCCAGGCTTCTTCCCACTACTCCCATCCTTCTCCGGCACCATGGAATGGATTTCCATTTCCGAGCCTGTATGCCTATGCCTTCTTAACCCGGATGTTTGAAAAGACAACTGATCACAATTTGAATGATATTGGAAATCCATGGCTGACTTATTCTTGACATGATTTCTATTCAGATTACTGGCTGACGATGAAAGGGACTTTCCGCCGCTTGTCCTTGCGCTTGATTTTGACGGGAGCTTTGGTGACTTTCTTGGAGATCCAAGTGGAGACTCGGATGGGAGAAAGCATTTGGAATGTCTGGAAAGTCTATAGTCAATATCCCTCTTATTTGTGGAAACAGTACTGGGAATAGTTTGGGCAACACTGCTGGCTTTCTTCTTTGTTGCTGCTGTCACTCCATGTTTTGCTATTGATGTTAGACTAGTTGGCGTTGTCACTGCTTTGGCCCTCGCCTTCTTTTTCACCGAAGATGTCGACGAAGTTGTCAAGTCAAGCTGGTGAATGTGGCTGAGGAAACGACGGATTTTCTCGGTGACACCTATCGGAGCTTGTACTTCAGATGGGGGCTTATTGTCATTGCTCATTGTACTTTCCGTTTCGTCTGACAAGAAGGCTAAAACCACAGAAAACAATGAACATTGAATAAATAAAAGTTAAACGAATTCATCTCATTAAATATTCCTCTAGTGAAGGCACAATGAATAAAACAACTGTATTAAGTCAACTTTTTCTTTACCATCCGTCGAGCTCCGGATACTCGAGGGTCCGAAAACCACTTGATAGTCGGAGTATTGCGGTTGCTCCAATTGGAAGGAGGTTGTACTATGCTTGCCACTGGATTTTAAAGTGGGTTTGCTCGTTATGTCTATAAAAGAGCTTTTCCCCAATGACGTATTCAAGTGCTCAGGGTGGCTACTGAAAAGTAAACTATTTCTTCTCTTTTCCTCCTCGTACACTCGAAAGTGATCATTGTTGTTGCTGATGTTGCTGGAATACGTTTGGCGTTTCTTTGAACTACCCATTTTCTTCTGCGGGAGAGATGTACACGGTCAACTTAAATATTTTGAATTGAATTTTAATTTGTAAGCAAACAATTTTTACGGAGCTCACCCTGGAAGACTGCGTCACCGCTGCTGAGCTCGTTGGATAATGATTGTGGATCCCATTGTTCCCTTGTACAAGACCAGTATTCACTCTAGGCTTGACGTTAAGAAGCTTCCTGTAGTGATTGGCCATATGGGAGAAAGTCATCCATTGTCCAGCCAATGTATTGGTGTCAACTGCGATCCCACCAAATTCTATAGGTATATTCAGATATGGACTCTTTTTAGTTGTATTTGACTTGGGCTTCATTTTTTATTGAATCTCTACGATATTTTCGTTTTCATTTATTTCTAAATATTGTAATCAACTATCAAATCGTATGAGTACTTTCGTTAGTAAGCGCTTATAAATGAGCTTATAAGTAGCTGTTTTCAAATGAGAATTAATTTATTTAATCTTGACTCACGAGTTGATGACGAAGAATGCTTCATTGTTTCACAGAAAGACTTTCACCGTGGATTATTAGTGAGGGATGGACCTCCAAGGTTACTCTTTACATTAAATTACACTATATTCACTTTCACTTCACACCTTTTTTGGATCCACATCGATGATAATACAGCCTGGATTTTCCTGCTTTACTCCGATCCAACTTAAAAAATGGAACAATTGTCTAGTTTTTCAAGGCTTACCACAATGAAAGACATTAATTTGTATTTGAGAAGAAGTAAATCAGACCAAACTAGCCCAATTATAGCATCTTATTTCGAGCTCTCATTTATCTCCTTTACTGTACTAATCACCATCTTTCGTTATAAGTTTTATTATCCTTTCACTTGCGTGCTAATGAGAAAATATGAGGATAGATAATTCCTCCTCCAACGACGAAAATTTAATGACTTTTACCATCAACTTTCACCGTCACACTAACCATGAGAGGGGATAACAATATTGCATTTTATATTCCGTACTTATGGTTATTACTATACGATGTATAAGCACTGCTCATTCTTCTACATATATGTATAGATAATTTTGTCTTCTCGTCCATCCACCTCTACTTTCCCCTTGTTTCTTCCTTAATCCTGTCATTTTAACTTGACTAGTTGACTACTAAAACCACCAAACATGATAGGAGAGCAAGACAAGCATTGCATAAAAACTAAAATTTGACACAACCATAATATCGAGCACTCACCACCGCCACCATCATCACTTTCCAGTATTGTACAATGAAGTGAAAGCCTCTGGAAGCAAACGAGCGTAACAAAAACTTTGAGAAAATAATCGACCCATCAACATTCACAAGGAAATCGCGATTATCATCGTCATTAGTAAAGACACACCAGCCTAGCCAGAGGTAGGCACTACGTCCACATTATGACAATGCTGATGATGATATGATGATAATTCTGTTGGTTAATCGACTCCTCCACTTTTCTTTCTCCAGAAAAATAAAAACTTCCTTACTTTTTCTCGCAACTATTTTCACTTCTTCCTGTCATGTATCGTTTATCTACACTTTTTTTAGAGGTTGACTGAACACTGAACAAAAATAAATTGTTAGATCAACAAGCATCAAATATTTCCAGCGTGGATAGGATTATTTGTTCCATTAAAGGGAAAAGTTGTTGGATGATGGAGGGGGAATAAAACTCCTTTCCAAGGGTAAGGTAACAATTGCACAATAGAACTTGTCTAGTCTACCTGAAAAAAAACTTGAAAAGTAAAAGTAGAAGGGTTAAAAAACCACGGAATGTTCTCTGTCCTTTTTTTTACTACCAAAACTTTTTCAACCAACGCATGAGATTATTTACAGCACGATACTAGCATAATGCATTAGTCAAATGGAATGATATCACAAGATAGCACCATGTCATATCAATATAGCTTCAGTGGATAGTGCCATTATCTCAATCACACTCGCGCTTTCTACTTATATGTTTGTAAGGTACATTTACTTTCCAAAGTAAAGTTAAACTATGAGGAAAAAGCGAGGGAAGGAAGTTGCCGTAAAAAGTAAGGTAAAAGTATCCAAGTTAGAATTTGGTAAAGTAAAAGGTAATAGATAGGACGATGTAATATACGAGTGAGTCAGTAGTGGAAAACTGACAATGAATGAAAAACGTGTGGGGATGGATATCTGGATGGATGATGGTGCTCCATTATAATATTTTTATCCCTAACACCTAAAGCCCCAGAAAGTACACTTTCCGTCCTTCCTGTGCTTTCTCCCCTATTTACATACCTATCATGAAGGTAAAAATGCTCACGCCTACTGGTACCCACCATTCTGTATATTCCGTTCGAAAGTGGTTCAAAATATGTGCACGAATTTTCTTATAGTTTGGCGTTTTTACAGGTAGGTATAAATTGGAGTAGGAATAAAACGCATTCAGTCATGTATAGACCATGGAACGGCATGAATATAGCTATGGGAGTCCACGCATACTTTTTTTAAAATAGGCCATAATATACTCCTTTCAAGCAATCCAGACAGCAAGCATCAAGCCCATAGCTTAATGGTAAAGGCAGACATAAGCTGACAATCAAATATTTCCCCCTTTTCTCTTCCTGTCCACTTTTCCAGTCGTACATACTGGAAAGAGTGGCAGGTAAAAAAGCACTCCTCTTGGTCAATACTCGATACCTGGTGATTGAGCATAATGATGAAAATGAAATATATTGTGGCCATGCCTGTACGTACCTAATATGTATCCAACTATTTTATTCGTGACAACCCGTCGAGTGGGAGAGGGACGGACGGAGAAAGCTACTAAGCCAAGCCATAATAATCAAGCAGTCTAAGAAGGGAAAGAAACTTCAGGTTTCTATTCAGACACGAAAACATGAGCATGGATATCAACAACAAGAACAAGGAGTATAAATTTAGATTGGGGGCCCCACACAAAAAAGAGAAATTACCTGTGCCACTGCTTTTGTGTTCTCCTCCACAAAGCATTACTTTAACAATACCGGGGATAATAACGTAACAGCACGAAACGGATATGAAAGGAAGGGTTGCTCCGTAGCTGTAGTCCACACAAACAAACTGGAACCGAGTTGTTTTTCGCATTGTTTAATTGCATTGAAGGAAAATGCGTATACAGAAATATATTTATAATATTTATCCCTAGCTATAGCCATATATTGTAGTACCAATTTGTGCTGTAACTGTATAGTAGACAGGTGGACTGACTTTTCTTAAATAATGCACACATTTTCACTTTTTTATTTTCTTAATGTATGTATAGCTCGTTTGTCAGACTGAAAATAAAAGTATTCAGGTGAACTAAAAATGTAATTCTGATACATTTTCTCCATCATGAGAGTCGAGCGTGAGGCGTTTTCTCTGTCTTGAAATAAAAAGAAAAGGGGATTTGCTGTCAATGGACTACATTCTTTGCGGTTTTCCAATGACTAGGCGTATACCTATATGAAAAGCTTCTGCTGAAGTGGCTTCTAACGAGATGAAATTTTACTTTGAGGGGATTGTTTGACCAGGTGAAAATGATATGATATTTTATCAGAGTATCATACAAATCCTGTGAATGAAGAATGGATGGGTATAGGTTGAGAAGGTTTAGTTGGAATTCATTTTCCATTATCGTCTATTTTTCCACTATTTTCACCGATGATTTCTTTTATTGATTGAAGTCTGCTGGTATGAAATAGCCTATGCTCCCATTCCAAGCTAGTGTAGCGCGTTTACACATGACGTTTTAAACTTTTCCCCATGTGGTAATTTTAATCCGTAAGATATTCGTTGGTCTATTCTTCCTTTGCTAAGTTATTTCATTACTCTCAATAAAATCTCTTAATGGCTTATTAGAGGTAGTGCTTTTCAATTTGGAGCAAAATAAAGATAAATTCTTTGACATGCGTATCTTGCTTTAGCTTAGCTTTATTGCGATTCGTGTAATATAATATGAACATTTCTGATCAAGATTTTCCGGTCAATTCTACTGAATTATTAACGTTTTGTACATATTATTCACACTATCATTTTGTTTTGTAAAAGGGCAAACCGAGCCGATGTTCCTCAAAAGGAGAGCTGGAATGGGGAATACCGAAAGTCAAGCAAATGCAGAATTATCCGAATTGAGAAATAAACAAAGTGCTTCGGCTATATACATAATTTATTCATGATAAGTACATTTACCTATGCAAAACACAACCTTTTCCGCGTATTAAATCTATCTCTATAAATTCAACAATTTCGATAGATTTACCCTTAGCTTTAAAAATTTATTCGCTATTGTGAATATCGAATATTGTCGCTTCCACCTCAGCTACTCTCGTTTATGGAGATGGATATGAACACCATTTTCGCACCGCAAAACTACGTCAGGGACAGCATAAACATTAGCAAGCTTATTGGCATCCGCTTCAAGTCTGTATTTCCTGAATAATTTTGCCAGCACAATTTTCTCCTCCAATAAGGCAAACTTCTGACCAATGCAGTTCCTCGGACCTGCTGAGAAAGGGATGTAAGCGTAGGGATGACGTTTTGTAGAGTTCTCTAGAGAGAACCGTTCCGGTTTGAATTTATTCGGCTCAGGAAAATAAGTTGGGTTGTGGTGGACATGATAAATTCCTATCATTGCCGTAGCTCCTTGTGGGATAATTCGTCCATCCTCTGAAAACATATTTGTTATTTCAAGTTTAATATACCTAGAATTGCATTACGTAAATGTTTATATGAGCTGAAGAGATACCCGATAGTAACTAACCTAAGACTATGTCGCTATCGGTCTGCCGCATGATGAACGGGACGCTCGGATAAAGCCTCAGACTCTCTTTCACACAGCATTCCAAATACTTCATTTTGGCAATATCAGCAGTTGTCACGTTTCTGTCAGGGTCGCCAGCAAAAATATCGTCCAGCTCTTGCTGCACTTGTTTCTGATTAGAATACGATAATCCAACATGATCAGTTATGCCAAAATCTTATCACGACTGGGAAATGGGAATCGTTTCCCAATAACATAAACTACTTTAAATTTTATCTACTCACTTGACATTC
>JAQGAI010002833.1:0-11626 GCA_034696905.1 Lepidocyrtus violaceus
ATTATGCACATTCCTCCTTCCATGAGTTCCAAGTTCCATACATGCCATAGTTTACTAGTTAGCCTACCTACCTAAAGTGTTTTACTACAATGCACATTCTACTTAAAAAGCACAATCAAAATCTGTATTCACACGAGGAGGAGACGTACAACAGTGAAAGTCAGAATTTCTCCGCTAAATCTCTTGGAATATGACTGGAATATTAATGAATGCGCGAAAGCTACCACCACCACCACCGCAACCAGTAGTATAGTATTATGGTACGACAAAGACATGAAACTAAACAGTGAATGAATACCTACATATAAACCAAGTATATTGTGCGGGGGAGAGGAAGTTGGGGAAAATTGATTAAAATTCTATCCTTGTTTGTTGTTGTTGCATTAGAAAGAAAATTATCCATTTCCCTCTTCATTCTGGAAAGCCATCCCGGGGGGACAATTGGTTAGTACTAGTACCTGGGTTGCTCATAAGTACGAGTCGTTTCTAAGTAGGCGCTCAGATATTCACTTTTATTGTGATGAGCAAGAGAACAGTTTTTGTTCTTCTGATGTGCATATCGTACTTTTTGTAAGTTTATGATATTTGAACAAGGTTGTAAGCAAGTATGTGTAGTTCTCCCAAAACAGTTTAAGCATGCATGCTTGGAATCACTCTGAATGGTTTACAAAATTGTATTTTATTGAACATGAGGACATGAGGCATTATTTATTTACGGATCACAGTTTTGCATGACATGACATGCATACCAAGATAACTTGAGAAAGAAATGCATGACCGATATATAGCCGATAGGAATCTTGGTTCCAGGAACACTTTCCCCGACCCTCTTAAAAATGTGATACGTGTATACCCAGTCATGTTGTATGTTTTTTTCGCAATTTGTATGTTGTTTGAAAAAAGAAAAAACTGTATCAATTTTTTATGACAATTGATTCCATTTCTGACAACTTCGGTCATATCCCATAACCTTTGTCAATCCATTTTGATTTTGTAAATCATCCTGTTTGAAACAGAATGGTATTGCAAAAATCGACTGGGCTGCCTTAATTTTTTTTATACCTATAGAAAGAAAACGGAAAATTTCCTCCTCTTCCTTACCTTTGTTCCTTCCATCCAAAGGAATGAGCTCTTCCTTTGCAGTGGCAAAGAGGCAAGCGATCTCCGGCATTATTGTAATGTAATGATGACAATATGATGGGCTTGGAGAATAACTCTCTTTTTCTCTGTACACCGTTGACTATTGCGTTAAGCTTGAACTCTCGTTGAATCAGAGAAAGGTCTGGGGAAATAAAGTTAGGTGGAAAGGTTTACTGCGGATCCTTTTTCCATAAAAAAACGCCAATGTCAGAAAGCCATACAACTTTAAGCTTGTTACTAAACAGTCCCTCTTGATAGTGAGTACACACACACACACACAATTTGATTTTCTTTCCCGGAGAAAAGGTGAAATAAATTGCTGACCAAAACTGATGATAACGGTCTCCAAGAAAAAAACTCTTATTGCCTTCGACTTTCAATTTTTTTGCCGAACAATATGGGCTTAGAAACACTCAAGGAAATATTATCGCAAGTTTTTTTTTTGCGCTTTCACTATTTTTTTTTATGATATTATTATTTTTTTGGGGGGGTGAGGACAGATTCTGCAGAAGAAACAAGTACACAACAGACACACAACTCTAGTTACTTTCCCAGCAACTCGACAACAACAACTGACTGCATTGAGATTTTTAATGCCAGTCTAATATGATGTTGCTCCTGTTTCCTCTCCCATTGTAGTAGGCATGCTTGCTTTCTCTGGAAGAAAAAGGGACTTTGGGGAAGTTTAGGGCTTTCCCTCGCTCTCCTTTCTGCAAAAACTTCTTCCCTGTTTGGAATCTATAGCTGGAGCATTTACCTTTTTGCTTGTTCCCTTTGAGCTCGTGCGTTGAGCTTTCTCTTATGTTTTGCCTCCCATTGAATAACGTGGCAAAAATGTTTCCACTTTGTAAAAACTATGCTGAAGCCTGGCCTGGCTGGGATGGTGCCTTGCCTTCGACACATGACTACATATTTTCTGATAACAGAAAAAAGCATGCATATCAGAAACTCTGATTCTTCAGTGCAGAATTTTTTTCTGCTGTTTTGTTCTAATATGGTAGTAGCAGCAGCAAGGCAAGGGCTACTCCTTTTTCGCCTACTACAATGTGTGATATCGCTTTGTTCGCTTTTCATCCTCCAAAACATACATAGGGAGCTATAGCAGACTTTTTCCTCCCTTTTTCGGCTTCCACACTCGGCAAAGGCGGTAGTACTCGGGTGGAATAACGTAAAAAAAAGTGTAAGTGGGGTGTAGGGTGTAAAGCTGCAATGTTGCAGAAAAATAATCAATACTGAGAGAAAAGAGAAAACGAGTTTGCTTTCTTCCTGGGGAAAATCACTCTCCCTTTCATCCTCAGATCGGTCGTGCTGCTGCCAGAGAAAGTTCGCAATATTTTCCCGAGACCCTCTTTTCAAAGCGTTTTTCATAGTTTTCTGTCACCTTCCAAGGGCTTTAACTTGGGATTTATTTTCCAAATTTTCGCCTTTTCTCCCATTTTTATCAATGTAATTGGAAATCTTGGAACGCAGGCCTGGAAGAGATAACGGGAGAAAATTTTATTAATCGATTTGGGCACATCCAAAACTCTCAGATATTCCTACAGAAAATGAACCCAGCTATGTAAACAGCTACTGATCACCCCCAACTTCTAAAAATACGTTTTCATTTACTCTTTCTTTCTATTAAAAAAGTCCAAATTCAGAAATAGTTTGGAGGACTCTGCTTTCCGCCTACGTACCTATGCTAGAGGATGGAGTGGTTTTGAGTAAAATTCCAGTGGGCACGCAATAAGGTACTTTTAAATTGATTGATTGATTTGTTTTCAACTTTCTTGTTTAGTCTTGTCGAGCTTTTAACATTTTGTACATACCTATGCATTTCATGTATACACAAACAAACTAATGCATAAGGTGAAACAGTGTCGGATTTTTTAATAGGAATTTCCCTCGGGTTTTGGGCCAAGGAAAATCCAATTTCCTAAGATTAGCCGTAAAATTTTTGAGGAATATAATTTTTAATTTGGCCGTACCCCATTATTACGCTTACAGTCTGTCGAGAATGTAGCAGGAAATAATAATATGTTTTGGGGGAAACATGCATTAATTTAAAATTTAAAACAAATGTATACATAAGTAAACTACATCGAATAATATGGTATTTTGCTTCGACTACCTCCATCATGCAAATTAAAGCCGAAGGCTAAAAGTGTAAACAGTATAAAAAACTTCCAGACTTCTCCAAACAACTGCTAACAAAAACTTTGGCTTGAGCGGATGAAAAGAAAAGTACAAAGTACTCGATAAAGATCGCAAAAATAACAAGCTGAATTAAAAAAATATTAGAGTGCGAATAATTTCATAGGTATTTATTACTAAAGTATGAAGTATTCATTAAATTAAATAACGTAATCAATTGGCATCTCCTGCCAATTGAACCTATAAGCTCATTTCTCGCAAAAAAATCGTTCACAATCCATTTCTGGATTCTTTCTGTTCATCAAATTGATACCCTGTAAAGAGTACGTTCCAACCAAATGACGTATTTCCAACTTTTACAGAATCCTCTAGCAGCTATACTATTAAAACACAAACAAGTACGCTCGTTCGTTCAAAAACAAAGTCCACTTAAAATGAGTACATAATTTCAAATATAGTCAGACAGACAGTAAATGTCAGTAGCGGAGAGTATTCATTATTTTTTAAAGGATAAAATCACATACCGTAACAATATCAAATAGTAGCACACACCGACATCGAATCAAAAAAACATTCCATATCAGAAATCGATATCACAATTATGCGTAGAATGTATAAAAGCTATCCCAGGTACCTGTCGTGTCTTCTTATACAATTTTAAAAGGCAACAACAGGACTATCAGTATTTTTTTTAAAGTAGTACACTAGCACTATATTATCCCAACAAAACTTTTCTGATTCTCTCATCGTCTGAATCTGAATCACTGGTGGCTTCATATGCTGGGGATTGGGCGTCACTACATTTGGGTGAGCACAAATACTGGAGTAGCGGGACACGGTATTTTCCACAGAAATCAACGAACTTTATGTGCTCCACTCTCGTATCAAAGTAGACTCCTAAAAAAATAACCCAAAGATAGACAAAATGTAGACGCTGCATTGCAAAATAAATTAAAAATTAGTACATATTTATTTTAATTAATATTAGCTACCTTTGCATCGCGGATTGACACATTGATGAGCACAGCGCAGATAGCTGTATAGGTTATGTGGAAGGTCATTGGAAGTAAATGGAAGTTTCTTCAATTTGATGGTTCTAGCTGCCAACTCTAATAGCGATGGTGGGTTGTACATCATTTGGCGAACGAATTTATTGACAAGAGGGTTATCCCTTAAACTAAGCTGTAAATGACAGAGAGAAAAATATGATGAGTTTTAATTGCAATACATTAAGTTTTACTTTCCAAATTGTCAATCATTATTCGGGATTCGTTTCATGACATACCTCCAAAAGGTTCCGTAGCTTGATTAATTCTACAGGTAAAGCCGTAATATCGTTCCGATGAAGGAGCAGCGATTTCAATTGCTTCAGGTTCGAAACCGAAGAAGGCAAAGATTCGAGGCGGTTATCGCAAAGCACAAAAACTTTGAGCAAAGTCAGTTCACCAATTTCAAATGGCAACTCAGTGATGAGATTTCCTCCCAGGTACAACACTTCAAGTTTCTTAAGAGCACCAATCCCTTTGGGTACATTAGAAATTCTATTCCCTCCCAAGTGGAGGGTCTGTAAGCTAATAATTTCTTGTATTTCCACCGGGATTCTGGTCATTAAATTCCCACTAAGGTTCAGTTCCGTCAGTCGGGACAACCGGTTTAGATTCTTTGGGAAGCTGCTTTCCTCCAGGAGATTGTTCCTGGCTGAAATGGTTTTGAGGTTTACACAATGCGTTATGCAGTCAGGGAATTCAGTCAACTGGTTGTTGGAAATGTCCAACAGTCTGAGGTTCCGATATCTGGTCACACTATCGGGGATGGTCAGGAGGGAGTTGTTGGTCGCCAGGATGGTCTCCACGGAAGAATGGACTTTGGCTGGCTGATTAGCCAAGGCCTCTGCCAAGTCATGGCTTTCCATTCCAAGGAAGGAGTGATCTAAGATGGATGGCCCGGGAGAGCCTGGACCTCCCAATTCCATTTCGTCCTCATCCTCATCAAAGAAGGTTCGAACGGTTCCAGCACCGGAGGATGAAGCTGTAGAGGAGGCAGAGCTGCCTGGAAAGGATGATGCCATTTTCTTTAAAGTTCACGAAACTACGAGAATTCTTCAACCTGAAAATTTTAAAATAGGGACAAAATTAGTCATGTCACTTCAACACAAATTGTTAAAAAGCCTAGTCAATATTACCTACCTAAACCTACTTTTCACAAAGCTAACTATAGACAAGACTATCTCTACTGACGAGACTATTTACGCTACTGGTTTTTCTGGAACAATGCCAATGGCATATGGCACGAGGAAGGAAGAAGGAGCAACTTGGACTGTCGCTTTCATTAAAACACTTGTTTACTTCTGCTACTAATTTCCAAGAATTTGCCAATTTGCTGTTGTTTGGAGCAAACAAAATGAGTTTCCCTCATTTCACTTGCCTAACAAGTAATTGACCTTAGCCTACACTAAAGCAGCCAGTAAAAAACTCTCAGCTCTTAAAAATATTTGCGAAATGTAATTTCCTCGTAAAACTACGTCTTTCCTCCAAATACATACGAGTATTTTGTAGATTTTGCAACAAGTTACAAAATATTGTACGAGAAGCAAATGACAACTTTCTATTTGTGTTATAAGTGCTAACATGAATTTGCGAATTTTTCTTACCCCCACTGATGTCGATGGAGCTATGTATCTTTGCAAAACTTCCAACAGTTCTCTCGTCTCCACAAGAAGCAATCCAAAGTTCCACTTTGCACTCTCCCCCTCCTTCTCTATCGACAACAGAGAGAAAAAAGAAACTAAAATCCTGTTCCAGCAGCCAGTATTAAAGCCAACATGCCAACTGCAATTAATGATGTGACCACGACATATACATCCAACCATATTACAGATATATAATATGAGCTGATGATGTTGCTGATCTACATTATCATATCGTTCTTTAATACTTTTTAATATGAACTTTACATTTACTTATCAACTTATCTGCACACATTTACGGTTTCCCGTTCTTGGGGTTGATTTTGATATCAGAGAGTATAATATGACTGATGAATGACCGTGCACATTTGTGTACACTACTTGCTCCCCTCCCCCACACAAATTAAATGCATTTAGGCACCACTTCTCCTTCGTACAATAAAGATGAAAGACTGACTTGTTAAAATATGCGTATGTGGTAGTAAAAGTAAAGTTCAAATACAAATACACCACATTATTGTACGTAACCAATGCAAAGGCACACAATGATGATGTTGATATGATGATGGGAGGAGGATGGTCTGATCTATCTGGCCTGGGCTCTTTCGCCAGAGGCTATTATGTAGGTATGAGAACAGAATTGTCTCTTTCTTCTCCTTGAAACGGAACCTGAATTCATTTGGCATGATGCATTGAATGCACAGGACAGGACAGTCTTCAGACGACAGATTTTTTTTTATATTTTAAGTAAACTCGTTTTGATTTGCAATGGCAACTGACGATTCATTATTAGACGAGTTATCTACCACATTTATTTTAATGATGCAATGCAGTTTCAAAATCCGATGCAAATCCATATAAATTTTTCTTTAGTTAAGTGAAGTAAACTGATTAAATAAAAATGTCTACTTAAGATCAGTGGGATCACTGGGATGCGAAGACTTTCACGAGCTGCTCACATGTAACTTTTGTCATGAGTGACAGGGGCTGAATGATATGACGAAGAAAGATAAGAATGATGGGTCGTGGTCAATGTAAAACTTAAATGAAAATAACTTGTCATTAATAGAAATGGATATAAAAATAATGTTTTTGAACGTTTCGTCTGTTTGTACTATCTACCGTCATAAAAAAGCATGAAAATATATATGCGTATTTAGAAGAAACAAACGTCCAGCCAGAGTTGGGGTTAAACTCTCCTCGTCCACAAGTCATGGTGGAGATTTAGCTTAGCTTTGGTCTGGTGTCATTACATTTAAGTGCGGTCATCATGTCATCATGAGATAGGGAGTGACATGGATTGAATGCTTTCTATTCATGCTCTTTGTCTTCAAATACGCTTTTAAGGAGTTTCGGCTTTTTGCAAAGGGCTGTTGTTGATGTTGATGCGGAACGTATTTTCATGCAGATTTCAAAACGCAGATTTTTTGTAACCCTCTTATATTTCATGGACATGAATGGATTGCATGGATTTCCAGTTTATGAATAAAATATTGGGAAGAGATTTAGCCTGATATTTTCCAGAAAAAAAATAGGTCTATCCTACACCCTAAATTTCGATCTAGTTTTCATATTCATATGATAAGGTGTTATGTAATAGTAGTTGTGGAGGATGATATGATAAGTTATGAGTATATTAGCCTCTGTTTCAGAAAGGTTTTCTTGACGTCATAAAAAGGTGGGCGGTCCAGAGATAAATGCGATGGAAAGAAAACAGCGTTACGAATTTATATGACGGATGATGGAATGGAATAGGTGAAATATTGAAATGAGTTGTAAGAAGCAATAAAAGTTTCTCGTGCTTAGAGCATGATAATGTGGCCTATCTAATCTAGAGAGACCTTCTAATATTATGATGAGAAATGTATTGGATGGAGGTGGGGGCTGGAAACTGTTATGATTCTGATTACGATTGAAAATCACACAAATTACAGATCAGGGCACATATACGTGGCAGACTATAAAGATAAGACTGCATGGTTAAAATGTTGTGCACTTATCAATCTACCATTTAAGATAATATCAGCCAGCCAATATTCATATGAAATATGTAAACTTGCCATTTTTATTTTTTTTTTAAATTGCTGACCAATCAATTTCAATTGAATAAAAAAACAAATACCTAATTTACGTAAAGTTGAGCTTTGACCGTCGCACTAGTGCCCTTGATGATGGGCATCATTCCAGATGGATTTGTCTGAAATGTTCGATTCCGCTATTACCAATAGTACTGAGAACTTTTGTTTCCAAGTTGAAAACACTGTTGGTTTCAAGAAAATGCTAGAACTTAATCTGATTTCGAGGAAATATACAAACTGGTAAACAGGCTCGGAGAAATTTGTATCCAAACTGCGTACTTACAACTTGGGACAATAAATATGTCATTCAGGACATGTGGGGCATTGTGAGACATTTAAGAATAATCGAAAACACCTATTTATTCTTTATTGTGATTCAAGAGATTTCAAGGTCTGCTTGAAATAACATAAAATACAACAGCATATCATTGAGGGTCATGTTTTATTGTTCCAAATTGGTGCAATATAAATAGATCTTGATTTCATTTTTTATAGTGTTGATATACTAGCCTAGTATATAATGGGGTGTTACATAATAGGTATCAGTGTATGTGCGTAAGTATTTCAAACTTTCACACGGAGATAATGTCACGAGAGTGCTATTTTTAAGCTGCACTGATGAGACTACAATGGCAAATTACGAATCATATTGTTTTTGAGGTGCTACATGCGGGGTGCAAAATCCGATAAAATTGTTCATCAGCCAATATGTGGACTTTACGAATTCCTCATGATGACCTTACATAAACCACTGTTATGCATCAAACTGTCTAGATTTCCATGTTCATAAAAAACATCCATACATCAAATCATTGAAGTAAACGCATATATGAAAAATCACTGTCTTACTCAAAAAGATTAAATAAACTCCGGGGTCCAGAGCAGAGTCTAGGTTTACTCGGTCCACAGTTGTATTTCCATCATTGTTTTCATAACTCCGAATTTCCCCATTATATAACATCCCATTATCTCTGCTTCCACAATCCACTTTCCCAAAGTTCTATCTAAATGAGCGAGCGTAGGAACCAAACCAATGTCACACACATGAATGAGCAGTACAACAGAGATAATCTCAGAGAAACACTCATGGATATAGCATGGTCCATAAAATAAATTTATATGAATAGCATAACATTCCCCTTCTCGCCAGTTACTTAAGTTGGAGAAGTGAGTCAGACTCAGAAGCGTTCTTATGAAGGTGGCATCTGCATCTGCTCCTGCTTAAGCTGTAATATTACTCCCATTGTCTATATTTATTTATTCAAGGTCACAAAAAGTTCTCCTCGTCGAGAGAGCATCCATAGCGTGATGTTCATTGCACGGTAAGTCATTCCATTTCGTTGCTCATTCCGAGCATTATATAAAGTTACGTAAGTATCACACAAGTTTAATGTCAAGCACGCATGAGTATAGGCATCATATGGAAGGATCCGCACTGGAGTAGAAACATAGACCGCTATTTCTTCACCAGCTATTTTTATCTTTATAGGAGATTGTGCCTGGAGAGCCCTTTGAAAAATCAGATCCTTCGGTTGACCTACTCCTATAGACAAATGGCTACGACGAAAGGGTATAAAAATTTATTAAGTTTTAAATTCATTAGCCGAACGTAAATGAACCATGCATGTTGTGAAAGAAAGGATATGAAAATTCCATTGATACGATTTTAGGACAGAGACTCATGAGGACTATCCCTTCCTGAGGCACTGCGAAAAGGAAACGGTAGAGCCTGTTACGGGAACGGTGAAAGGGAAGATTCCATCATGGTTGCAAGGTATTGTAGATCGCAGATTTATCTAACCGGGAGGTGTGATATGTAGATAAAATTTGGAAATCCAGTTGAGCTTAACTAGAATTAGTGACAACTACAGTTTAGACTTATATCTATTTCACTCCAAGGGGAACTTATCCGTGTTGGTCCCGGCATCCAGAAGATTGGCACTGATGAGTATCAGCATATTTTCGATGGACTGGCTATTATGCACCGGTTTGCTGTTAAGGATGGAAAGGTATTTTAATTGAGTTTCATTTACTTTTCTGACAGTTGTCACATGAAATGTATACAACAAAGTTTTGTTTTGTCATAGGCCTCCTATCAAAGTAAATCCTTGAAGAGTGACACTTACAAGAGAAACATGGAAGCGAATAGAATAGTTGTCTCGGAATTTGGAACATTTGCCCATGCAGATCCTTGCCAGAGTGTTTTTGGCAGGTCAGTTTTTCCCTAGAAATGAAATAAACAAATGTATTGAAAGAGTTAAGAAATATGAAACATCTTTGTCTACCAACCGCTTTTATGTGTTTCAGGTTAAAAAGTGACTTCACGGCCATAACATCGTTGTTCAGTAAATCAGGGTCTCTTCGTGAACTGACTGACAACTGCTGTGTGAATGTGGGCTATCATGGCGATCAGCTCTATGCCATGACCGAAACGGTTAGTTAAGCTAGTAGTTAAGTATCAATTAAAATTTAAAAAAGTCGAATAATGTCATTATAATTGAGGAAAATTGATTTCACTAAAGTGCTTGGTTCGTCAAGTGGACCCCAAAAACTTGGATACACTCGGGCCGAAAACTAACATAAGTGACTATGTTGCTGTCAACACTGCCTCAGCTCATCCTCACATATTGGAGGATGGCACGGTCATAAATGTGGGAAATAACTTCCGTCATAAACGCGGTCCCCACTACTGCTTTATAAAAGTTCCTCCAAACTTTAACTCTGAACGTAAGTGGATAGTAGACTTACAGACTTTGTCTGCGAGAACAAATTATTCCAAGCGGAAGAAATGATTCCAGAAAAGGAACACTAATGCAACCCATCGTTTGGTTTTTGCAGAAACGAGCTTCGCCAATGCCAAACTGATTGGAGAAATTCCTTCCAGATGGAAGATGCACAGCGCTTATTTCCACAGCTTCGGGATTACGGAATCTGGCAAGTTGGTTTTTGTGGAATATCCCTATTGCCTAAATTTGCTGGGCCTGGCAGCGGGTCAGTTCATGCAAAAATCATACAGAGAATGGATGACATGGTATCCTAATGAAAAGGTAGTTAGTGTATATATTTGTTGAAGTTTATCAAACAATTTAATTTTTCAGAATTTAATCGCAAGTAATTATTTGTTTTATTTCATCGTAATTTAATAGACAAGGATCTACGTAATGTCCATGGAAGATGGGAAAGTTCATCCTACCATCTACGAAACCGACAAGCTGTTCTTATTCCATCATATAAATACGTATGAGCAGGATGGAGAGATAATTATGGATGTTGCAGGGTACAGTGATGCAGAGTGGGTAGCTCACATTACAAAGGATGACAGCTTCAAGTCCGGAAACCTTTCTGAACATCCCTCCGCCCGTCGATATGTGCTGCCACTGAATGTTGGGGTCCGTTGTAATAATAATTAGTGCTTATTTTTCGTGGAACTACTTTTGATTTAGTTGACATAAATTATTCCTCAATTAATTTTTTCAAATCATACTCTGCAAATTTATAGTCTGCAAAGCCAGGAGAAAACATCGTGAAGATGAAAACTTCAGCCACTGCAGCTCTGCGAGATGAGGGTAAGAATATTGTGGATGTC
>JAQGAI010002834.1:0-11625 GCA_034696905.1 Lepidocyrtus violaceus
CTAATTAATTATTTTCCTTTATTAACCACAAATGAGCTCCTTCCTACAATATTGCCTGTATTCCTATTCTAAAGAATAAAAAATAGCCAAACGAATTCTTACAGTAATTATAATGATTTCTCTTAGGAGTATGCAGATCATCATTGATACTGGATCGTACCAATTATACCAACAACCGCTATGCTACCTTACACAACGTTAGCGTTCCCCTACAGCGTCCAT
Organism: Lepidocyrtus violaceus; assembly: GCA_034696905.1. Lineage (NCBI taxonomy): Eukaryota > Metazoa > Arthropoda > Collembola > Entomobryomorpha > Entomobryidae > Lepidocyrtus > Lepidocyrtus violaceus. The sequence continues at coordinate 223 of JAQGAI010002834.1, forward strand.
GCAAAACATTGAAATTAAAACATTCTAGTCTATTGGATCTTCAATACCGAATTGAAGGAACAAAAAAAAAAGATTGCTCTTCGCTCGGCAACATTTTTATTTTGCTTTTGAAAAAAAGCTTTAATACTAAAGTGATCCACAGGAAAAAAAAGAGAAAGGAGTGGTACATTATCTGGTATACCTCTCCCATCTACTCATTTTCACTTAACGAAGGTCGAAGCGTACGTGAGTGAGGAAAAATTGGTGGGATGTGAAGGGAAAGTGGAGAGAGAAAAGGGTGAGTGAGGCTATCCACATTACATTTTTACCCACACTTACTAGACAAAAGCAGCTCTCTTATTTTTATTCTGCTTGAAGTAAATAGAGCAGAAGGTTTTTCATAGTGGATACCACAAACCATACACACTTTTGCAGACCAGAGGGGGGAAAGTTGATGAAACTTAAAGCCATGTAGTCCCATACATACATTGAACGTGATAATAACAAATGGACAGTGGAAAGAAAAAAAAAAGTTTTCCTTTTTTTTAGGATACAACAACTAGGTATATAAAAGTGCGATATCGAGCACATCGTTAATACTGCAATTTGAGAGTGAGAAGTGGTTTGTGTACATAAAAAAGTTGGCATGCTTTTAAACATGGTACAGTCTAGCATAAAACCGAATGCGGAGGTAGGCTGAGCGACACCCTCTAATAAAATTACACCATTCTCCTCTTTCACCTGCTTAATTAAATCGAAAGCCTTTTTTAGTTTCTTTGTTCCGCCTGTCCCTTTTCCAGCAGCGTATTCATTTTGTACGCATCTATTTTCAATCTCTTTCCTGTCTACCTTCTCGGTCAGGTGTGGTCTGTTTTTAGGAGAGGCATTTACGGAATTGGAAGCTACTTAGAACAGACGTCTGTCTCACTTTACACCAGTCAAATCATTAACTTGATGTAATTATCTGTTAAGATAATGAGGAGAATTCTCAAAATTGATTTACTACTCGATATCGACTTTCTCTTTGTCAGCGTCATGGCCGTAATTATGAATCAATCTAATTATTCTAATAAAGAGCCTCGCACTCTCGTCCATTGCTTCCTACGTGAACTAAAAAAAATCTTCATCCGTGCATGGTATTAGTCAAGAGAAAATTGTCGTTAGAGGTACCCTTTCTCAGCGTACGTGTTCGGCACACTAACAGTTTGTCTCGATCGATCAACTAATGCAGGTTAATGCGGACGGTTGATGAATGTCGAGGAAGTGCAAGCCTTTAAAGCAGCACTCTAGAAATATGAGGGATTTGCAAGAGAAAGCAGAGAAGGCCATAATTGTAAATTGAAGTAAAAATTGCACAGAGAAATACAGAACATATAGCTATGATAAATTACACATTACCCCTAGTGGTTTACTTTACTTTCTAATGGCCTTTTTTAATGACACTCATGGCCACATCACGGCACTTGGTAGCTGACCTGATGGCAATAAAATACAGTTGAAATATGGCTGCATTTAGAGAAAATTTGTAGGGCTACGAAACATCTAGACCAATAATGTGACAATAAAATTTACTCCGGAGAGCCTGCCACTGTATCTGTTTCGTTCACATGAATTTTTAAGGTAGTGAAAGATGCTGTGCACGTGTGGTTTCTGTATCCCTGCTTGTCGCTTGCTGCTAACGGGAAAGTTTTCGTCATCTAGTCCAGCATAAAACTTCCTCAAGATTAGGAGGATTTTATGACAATAATTATCCTGCCACATGGTATCATTTGGCTGGTGTTCAGAATCTGGAATATGAGCTGTTTGTAACAGCATACCAACTATACAAGGAATGTAACTTATTTGGAGCAATGTATTCTAAGGGTACCCTTCCTCCCGCATTTTCCTTTCCTTTCGAATGTTTCATTGTACTTTCACTTTGTTCTTGTGAATCTAAAGGTCAGATTTTATGTTGCTATTTTATGTAGTGGTCGGTCAGTAGTCAACGGTGGTGTTGGCCACTGTATCTAACATAGTTAGTGCAGTGAAATACCTACCTATCCAACATTTACAGCATGCCCAATGTATCACAGCTCCTGAATTTCAATGAACTTTGCCCAATATCGAATTTCGAGTATCATGTTACCGGAATGAAGTGTAATTTATCGATCAGCCCTAGATGTTTTAGATAGTTCAGCAACCTGAAAATTGCAGTCTGCTTGTACAAACATTTTTCTGACGACTTGAACTGAGCTATGGAAAGAGTATCCCATTTCCAGACATTCTCCGAAATCAAGTTACAAAAATAATGTTATTTTTATAAAACAAACACCATTGGCATTTTTATGTCAGTTAAAAGGTAAAAGTCAGTCGCAGTTAAAAGGTTGACTTTAGTTTACTTGCAAGTATGAAAATAAATAGAAATGCTCAAATAAAGCAGAATATAGATTTTCAAAGTACTCCAAATTTTAATCGACCCATCCTCAAAGGATCCTAAGGATCCTTTTATACGTCAGCTCCTTATTGGTTCAGTTACGTCTAAAAGTTGCTGCCAAATCTGGAGTCACTTTCCTGGGCATGCAAAAATGGCTGTTGCAAGAAACGGCTGGAAATGGATGTACTGAGGTAATTTCGAAATCAAAGAAAATAATAAGGAAAACACAAGATTGAGAACCAAGTCCCAGTCCACAGTAATAGCTACCATTATTTTCAGAAAGTATGCTCCTATAAATTTCCCGAAAGATGATTTTCCCAAGACGAGCTTGTTATTGTACACTTGGCGGGATGCGGACTACTGAAGTTTCCCTAGAAAATCTTTGAATAATTCAGCACTCCGCTGAACCAAACTTTCAAATGTTTTATTTCTGAGATATGAGTATCTATCTGGAACTGGGAAGTAGGAAAGAATTACGGAAAGGGAAGGAAACGTGAGTGGTTGAGCAACATAGAACTTTAATTTAAAAAAAAAACATTTCGACCACCGCCAAGACCACATAAGATCTTCGTAACTTTCTAATTAAAGGGCTATTACCTGTTACCCAACTCATTACATGCATTACCATCCATTTCACCAGTAACAGGCTAAATTCCATTGGCTTCAATTCAATCATATTAGAATTTTTAATATAGTCTACAAATAGAAGAGCAATTTTGTGACTAGTAGTGCGGCATTACTTTCTACATCTTTCTACCTTGTTGAAAATTTCGTGTTATTCTCTGCAATTCTTCTGAGCTATTTCGTATTTAAAAAATTCTTTCTTCCGAGATTTTTTACGGCTATAACATGATTTAAAAACCACATATACCTACTTGAAAAATGGAACAGTTCACGTCTTTCCATAAAATCGTCCGCACACCACTTTGGACCTTTCCTACAATGCAATGGCTTTGGACTTGAGTCAAGAACATGATTTGAATATTTCATGAGAATAAAAATATGGCTTTTATTGAAGATATCAAAGTTTCCCTTTGTGATTTGATATACCTAGTATAAGAAGTATAGACTAACCCAGAAATTATTTTGGTGACAAATTCGTAGATACCTTTGCCTTTAAACCTACAACTAATAGTGGTGTTCTGCACTTCATTCCATTCTTGGACAGCAGCGATTATTAATATTACATACTATGAAATAAGACCCATCAAGCCAAGCGAGGATCAAACACGAGTTGAAGTGGTTACGATATTGATTCATGTATTTTTGTCTATCCTATCTTGATATCACTGTCCGGTCGCATTATGATCTTGAAGTGAGCATTCCATCAGACTTTAATCAAAATCACATACACTGGAAGGAGTGAAACCTCTTTGATTTGTTTTTAACTCGTTTTGTCCTTGAAAATTCAAATGGAAAAGAAAATAACTCTTATGTACAAAATCGCAATTTAGTTATTACCCGATAGCCGGAAATATTTGTTTTGGCCAGGCCGATAGTTGGAACGGTTTAAGTGGCATGGGATACTTGAATTAGCGCTGTGTTAAGCAAAGGATATACAGCTTGTGTTAATAAAGGATTCCTCATTTAGTAAAACCTGTTCCCAAGTATGCTCATCGGTACGATAATTAAAACTGCTCTAAACAAACATTGAGTTAATGGTGTTGTAAACATGGTCGTAAGTACTTCAAGTGCATCGATTTTCTTTCCGGTTTTATGCTTTTATGATTTTCCGGATGTGTGGAAGGAGTGTATAGATGCATATGCATACCTATAAAACGCTCGTACAACATTGTAAAATTTCTAACATTTTTTAATCCGAAATCGATTGGCAGCTGTCCTCTTATCAGATTGTAGATAAGTGTCAACCTATTGAAACACTGGATATTTCATGTCAACAGCTTTCGCTTTGTTCCTCCCCTTTTTCAATTTGCGCTTAAAAACTCAGATTAACATTTTACAAATTAAACTTATGTCACCCCACCATGAAATCGTACTGACAATGAATGCCAGCCAAGCAAGCGCAAGTGTGCTTCATTTAAATGGTTTTGGCAGTGTTATTCCTTTCCTGGTATTATTGTGTATGAAAAACAAAGGGAGTTGATGTAACATACAGAATTTCTGAGAACAACCTAACCGTCTCCCTCCCAATCCCGCTCGAGTCATTTTTATTTCAATTTAAAGTCATGGCGTGTCGCAAACATGTAAATGAAACGGGAGCAAAATCATGGGAATCGGAAATACGTTGTTCAGATATTTGATTGACGTCATTACTACATGAGTGGAAGTTTCTTCACACTTAATTTAAAATATTATTCACTTCACATTAAACAATGGCAAAAAGTGAAAGTAAAGCGAAGTGGGAACGTGATGATTGGAGGAATGTATAGATACAATTGAAACACTAATAATAACGCTTGATTTCTTTAATTACAGATAAAACAAGGCAAGAAGAGTTGAAAACTTTCCTTTGAAAATGTAAACGAATGCTTGTTAAAAGAAAACGGAAGTATACGTACGTAAAAGTTTCCGCTTCAACTAAACTTTAGCTCTTGTTTGTACAGTGCATTGTTCAGTTTTTACGTAAATTGCTAAATGGCAGATTGTTAACAATAAATATAAAGTTCGTTCCGCTATGCAGACAATTTAGACTAAACTGGAAATAAAACTGTCGTCTACAGGAGTCAAGTGTGCATACAGAATCAATAATAATTATTTTCATGAAAACCAGACTAAATAATTAATTACAGTACAATGCTCATGCTCATTGAACTGTTATTCAATCGAAAACTTTTAAAGTTCAATTATTCTGCTTTCCCTTCGCCGGTATGTAACCGGTACGTGAACATACATTTGGAAAGCCAGGTTTAGATATTTGGAACTAGCGTCACGCGCCAGTGAAGACAAATATTGTCCATACCATACCACTAACAAATTTCCTTGTACCGCTCGCAATAAAATGTCATTTGAAGCAAAATGTCATGTTGCTATTTTGGAGATATGGCTAGTTCCTTAAAATGCCATTTTGGCCTCATATGTACTATGTAGGTATGTAGTAGGAACAGCCCTTCAGATCCTATTATTTTTGATTGAATATTTATTTCGTATACAAGAGTTCATAACTTGTTTATCTGCTAACCTCTATACGAATGGCATACATATAAACGTTTCTTGTCCTTGACATATAAATCTGGAAGAACGAATTGAAATTTAGGATGATTTGTCTTTTTTGCTCTTCTTTGATCATATCAAATGCGACATTTCCCTTCAGTACAGTACAATATACCCAGAAAAAGCAGAGCATAAGACAGGAATGCTCATTTCTTCATCCCAGTCTCAACTTCTGGCCAAGACATTCCGCAAACTACTTCTTGCTTCTTAATTAAGCCTCCTAGCCTTTCTAGCTTTTAGCGAAAGGCATTCTTTCTGGGTATCTCTCTATCTGTGTGTAAGTCAATGCAATCTTCCTGATTATGTCAAAGGGAAAAAAGTTTAGATTTACATTTCGCAAGATTGCACAAGCTCAAAATTCTCAAAACAAATTTTCCGCTTGACTTTTTAATGACTTTAACTTTCCCCCTTGATGACTCTTCCATAGGCATGGAAAGACAATGTAGGGGAAAGCAACTCTCACTTTTCAAAAAGTTTGCTACAACTTCCCCGCTTTTAGAATGGGTCTATCTATTCAGAAGCTTTAATTGTATCAGTATCTACGCTTGCTTAGTTCATTCAATGCTGTGAAGTGAATCCTGTAAAATGCGCATATTTACACGCAACCGACCTTGTTTAAACTGTGTCATTTCCTTCTATTGTTTGAGTTGTTCAAAAGAAAGCAAATGATGAAATGAAAAATGAAGAAGTATGCTTAGGTATGCATGAATGACAGATGAAAAGAATTGACGGGTGTATTGGTGCCAACAATGATGTTGGGTGTGATGATGGTGATGAGGGAAAAAATGAAAATGTAGTTTAGTTAGACTTCCACAACGTAGGCTTGAGAATAAGGGAAATGAGAGAAAAGTCATCAAGTCCTGTCACAACTTATTCTCCATCTACAAGGATAATTGAGCTTGCACAACATTGTCTCACGCCTTTTGTTCCCAAAATAATGGGCTCTTTTTACATTCCAATCTTGCCGGAGTTCAAAGAAAGGAATTTCCAGAAAGAACTAGTCATATTTCAGCGAACAAAAATGAGGAGGAGGTGAAAGAGCATTGAAACTGAAAAAGAGGGGGAATTGAAAGAATGGATGTGGAGAAAAAACAGAACTGTTTGCTTCCTTTAACAGCAGGACATGATGACAACGACGTCAATGATTTGACTCTTGGAAGAGCTGGTCCGGATTTTATTGCCGTCACCACCACGTTAGTTGTTCATCAAAGAAATCTCTGCAAGGCTTCCATTTCCTCTCACCCAGCCCATTTATTTGCATAGTTTAACAAACTGACTGACTGACAAAAGGAAAACAGTCAGCAGAAGCAGTCCTAGCTGCTGTCGCCGTTGGCTATCTACTATTTTATAAGTGGTATATGTATAGTGCGGTAAAAGTAGCTACTCTGCTGTGTGTGCTTGCATTCAAAGATCATGTATTTTTTCATGAAGACCCTGATGAGAATGATGGTGGAAAACAACAACATAACCGTACTTTACCAGTTACTTAAAGGTCATGTTACACTCTCATTTTACCAACAATCTTAGAAACAAACATCTTGAATGCCCAACGAAAAGAAAGAAAACAAAATTTTAAGAAACGAGGAAGATGTGGGCTTGGAAAATCTGATCAACACTGTTCTTACTTTATTTTCTCCGTAGTATGCGTTTTGATGTATTTTACCAACTACGTCAGTAACTTTTGGCTAGTGTAAAAGGCTAATTTGAAAACGAAGACGAGGATATTGCAAATGGGAATTTATTTTTGCTCCTTTTCACTTTCACCACTTCTTTGAAAATATTTGAAGTGTGATGTCAGCACGTGTCAGTTATTTGTCAATATCACTTCCCTGACCGGATTAAACATTATTCTTTCAACGGTAATCTTATGAACGTCAGCAGAGAGTTGGATGTAGGTAGTAAGTAAATGAGTAACGTGTTTGACAATGAGTTGGACGTAAACAATAAAAGGAAGGGCTCAGCATCATCTTCAATTAAGATTCCTGTCAATCATTTCTCTTTGAAAGAAAGGATGCAGGTGGGCATTTGTCTACAACGTAGTGGAGTGCTTCGGGATTGTAAATGCAACATGAAATGAAGGATTGAGAACAAAGGGACGTCATTTTTATCCTCGTGTGTCAATCTTGGCTAAAACTTCCCCGAAATTGATCCTCCTGCTTAGACAACATATTTAACTAACTTAACTTGTCGATTCTACAACAAAAGTTCGTAAGATGTTTCCATTGCAAGAATAATAGTTACGTCAACATCAAGTTATGCATGAATAATGATAAATATTTTACTAACCTCGTCGCAGCGATAAAGCCCTGTTTCCGGAGGATACTGATAGTACTCTGTGAAGATGGCAATAGGAGTTGCCGTGATAATTGCGATGAGCCACACCACAGCAATCACCCAGCAAGCTTGTGATCTCCGTAATCTTGGTCGAAGCGGGTACAATATGGCCATGTAGCGATCCGCTGCAAGCGCAACCAACGTGTAGGAAGAGACCAGGACACTGATTGCTTGTGCCGGACACAAAAGGAAACAGAGGAAGTGCCCAAAAGGCCAATACTGAAGGAGCACGGGGATATATGAGAAAGGTACGCATAATACAGCCATGAGGAGGTCACCCACGGCGAGGTTTGCAATCAGGTAGTTTGTGACGGTGCGCATCCTCGGGGATGAAAATACGACGTAACACACAAGTGCGTTACCCAATAGCGCTGTGACGAAAACGGAGTTGTAGAGGATTGCAATGACGACTTTGAATCCGAGGGAGTACATTTCACCTTCATCATCATCATAGTAGGTGTCATTGTACAAGGTGTAATTACACCAGCCGGAGTCATTCTGCCGAAGGTAGAAATCTTCCTCTGTACAATTACGTCCTTCAAAGGGTCCCGCAGGTTCGTCCATCTCTGATGAGGAGGAGGCTCCCTCGAAATCCGTGTAGATCAGTCCACCGCCAATGTCCCCCATTTTTATTAGCTTTTGGTGAGTTTGGAATTTATAACCAATTATCTCCAACTTTAAATCCGCCCACCCAGCTTCAATCCACTCAAGTTTAGTTCCCTCACAATTCTATGAAATCGGTTATTTTATCGCCCAGTCTTTCTCTACCAGACCAGAATGGGTGTGGGGTGCCAACCGCACTTGGATTAATTATCGGATTAAAGTCAGGATGGTTGTAGTCGTATCTTTGTTGTTGTATAATAGACAAACAAATGTTACGAAATCTTCCCTTTCATGTTTATTTGCTCAAACGACTTTCCACCACATAAACTATTGGAGCTTGATAAAGCGTAAACAAAGCCCGATTTCCTCCCAATTCTCCTCTCAAAACTTTTACGCTAATTCCAGGAACTTCCGGAAAACTTTCTGGATTTTGTCTGATTTATAAATTAGGGACTGAAAGGAACAGATAGAGAGGAGGAATCTAGTACAAAAAGGAAATGTTGCCGACAACTGGGAAATTGAAAACCGATCCTTCGGTAATGTTAAACAGGCTTATTCGAAAAAGTGGAGAAAGTTTTTACTTCATCGTTTTTTGATTCAGACTTTCACTTCATTCTTCATTGAGTGTAGGGTAACCTGGAAAGAAAAAGTAAAATATATATGAGCATATTGACTACAAAGAGCATACTTACATGTTACAATCCACAATTTAATGTATAAAAGCTTTGAGTAGTAATCCAAGTTGAAAATCCAAGAAAATCTCGTTTTTAATAAGAAAAGTTTCGTTTTTTTTTGGAAACGGCACAGTCGAGTTTTCCACCTTTGTAAATGTATTTTTCGCTCCCGATCTTTTGTGTCTTATGTCTCTGCTGTTTTCAACGGAGTCAGTAGTTTTCCAACAATACTGACGATGAGTCTATGACTATTCACCCTGCACATTATTTCTTTCATGGAATAGTTCTCAAACTCCATTAATAAGGAGCTCTGGTCCCGTTTTCAGGTAGTTTTTAATGTGCAGTCATGCGAAATACTTATGGTGACTTTTCTCAAGTATCTGTACTCGATACTCTTACTTTTGTGCTTCAATTTTGTTCTTTGCATTTGGGTTCATTTGAGATGCTGGTAAAGAAGCCGAAGTGTGAAGATATTACACTTTTCCTTCCCAGAGGACTTCCATGATGATGGTATGGGAAAAGTAGAAAACAAGTTTCTCTTGTCTTCCACCCTGTCAATAAAGTTTCTTGTGGAGGAGGAAAAGATCCAGGTGGTTAGGGATATCTCTCTATACGATACGTACTAGTGAAGATGTGATATTAATAATGCTAATGAAAACCGTCTTTTTGTGTTGTCAATCCGTCCGCCCCAGAAAACTTAGCACTAGAGCAAGATGAAGATGAAATTTTAGATGAGTTGAGTAGAGTATCATTTTTTGCCAAGAAGGAGAAGCAAAACAAGGAGCTTTAAGGAGGGGTAAGGAAAACGATGTTATGTTGAATGGGCTTTCTATTCAAGCCTAAGTAATGAGAGAACTAAATTTAGCTTCTTGAATGCATCCGAGTCTTGTTGAGTCACTAGAGTGAGTAAAGACAAAAGGCAAGAAAAGTAGAGACTTTTATTGGTAGACGTGAGGAGACTATCAAATGAGCTTTTATTCCGTTTTCTTCCTAAACCTAATAAGATGAGTAATTGGGAGGCTTGTATAACTAAACTAGGTCGGTTCGCAAATATATTAATGATGATGATACCTATGATATACTTAATGATCAAAATGATATATGGATGTTTCGGAAACGAGGCTTGGGATTGGGATGGATGGAACTAGGATCAACGCCCACGCCCTGTTGACATAACACAAGAGAAGGTTGGAACTTGGAGGATGGAACCAGTTTGCAAGTTTGGAAGAGACGAAAATGTGCAAAGACAATATTGGAATATTAAAAAAGTATTGGAAATTGCTCATTCGCTTTTTTGTCTTAAAAGTTTCGTTCTGTTATTATTACTTATTAACAGTAGTTCGACCTTGTCTAATATTTGATGAACTTTTGTAATTTACATACACTCTTCTTTGGAGACTCTTGACAGCTTTCTTCCATGTCTTTACAACAATGCATTCCTTCCTGAAAAAAATATTACGATGTGATATTGGATTTCTATTCAATAAACTTTCGGTAAAAAATGTGGAGCTGTCTAGAGAGTAACTGTTATGTTTTCTTTGCACCTACATAACTCACAGATAATTAGTTCATTGTCAGCAGCACAGCTCAATCTATTCTTTTGATCAGAAAGTGCAAGCTTTCATAGGATTCCTCATCATTCAATGAAACGATTTCGAATGACTTGATAAATGAGAAACTAGAAGCGGAAGGATGGGTGCAAAGATACACGTCAACGAACAATGTTATGCCTTTCTTCAAATGAGAACCTATCTTGTACATCTTTTATTGGAATGGAATGTTGAGCAATGCCATTTGATGCAGTGTCATTCAAAAAACAAGAATAGACCATTAATAATATCGGCTAGTTTATCATTTTATTTTTTATCCAGCCTTAAAAGGACTGATGATGATGAAACGATACGTGTGTGTCGAGTCCCGGTCGGCTGATTTCCTGACTCTGAATGCTTGTCACGTAAAACCAACATTGACACTGTCACCCTAAGAAAGTAAATCTGAAAAATGGTCGTGCACTTTGCGGCCATTTATTCAATCAGATCCTTTTACATATCACGGTTTATCAGTGATAAAGTGATAAATCACAGCAACTAGAGGAGTCACCTCTGACTTCAGAAAACAAAATGGGCACTATTTATGGTGTAGTGTTGATCAGCATCTTATTATGCATTCCTAAGTTTTGCTTAGAGAGTTAAAAAATGATCTGCTACAATATACACTTGCATTTTGTAT
>JAQGAI010002835.1:0-11623 GCA_034696905.1 Lepidocyrtus violaceus
TGGTGGTGGTGGTGGTTATGCCAGGAGCAGCCGGCACCACCATCACCACCGGCTTCCCAAACTTGTTCGACTCATCTGCTCCTGCTAATAACGTTGAAGATGGTTGATTTCTCCCACTTTCCCAATCAGACTTTTGCTTTCCCTCAGGATCCAGAGCGGTTGCTGATGAGAATGAAAAGGATGATGAGGATGCTCCTGGTTTAGTTTTGATATTTTTGATGGTATTGTTATTACCGCCATTATTCTCATTTCCCTTATTATTATCGTCGGGAGCAATTGTGCCATTGGGATTTCCTTCCCCATCCAGATTTCTCTTGCTTTCCCCGTCATCATCATCATCAGCAGCAGTAGAACTGGTTGGAGTAGTCCCCTCCAAATGGGTGTACATCCTTGAAACTGGAAACTTTTCTTGGCACGATTTCTGGCAATTTGACAACTGCAAAAAATAAGAAAGACAAAAATAAGCTTAGTGTTTATGCTAATGACTAATATAATGCTCCAGCACAAAAATTAAATTTCATTTTGTTTCTAAAAATACGTTTCTTTTTTCAAAAACATTAAAACAGTAATTAAAAACATTTAGCGAGATAAAGTCGTAATTATTCTAATTTTGCTCATCATCAGAAACAAAATATTAAAAGAAAGATAATTTTAACAAGGAAGAGAAAACGGGGAAAGTTTTGCGTATTCCATTTTCTTTCTTTTAATAATAATTTTCACATTTGAAAAAGAAAGAAACTTTTTACTTCTCGCTTTTTTATTTTCTTTCCTCCTTCCACCGAACCACCCACCCTCCCACCACCATCATCTTCTCCTTCATGTTTCCCTTTCCTTTTAATTTTTTGCCAACAACACGCCACTTTTGTGTTAAAAAAGAGGCTCGATGCTTTCTCCCAACACGAGATATTAAGTTCCTCTTGGGAGCGGCAATAATAATCAGAGAGAAAGTGTTATCTCTGAGTGAGAATTTTCCCCGGGTGGAAATAACTTTGGTCCCGTAACAATCCTCAAAACCTGCCCAAGAAGCCAACATGCCAAAACGCCAACAATACCCATCCACCTTTTTTCCCTTCTTTACAGATGAAATCATCATCATCAATAGAAATAAATATACCGTTTTTTTTCTCCTCCTCAACAAGGAAAAGTAAGAATCTGCTTATGCTCCACTTGAGATTTTCTTTTTTGTTGGTTGGGATGGGATGACAGGGGGGAAGGGAGGAAAATGGGAGATAACTTTCTCCAAACTTTATGAAGAAGAAACGAGGAATTTGTACTTTTTCTCCCAAATCATATATTATTCTCCGGAGAGTATATTCTCCCTCTCTAACCTAATTGTTGTTACAATAAGCAAGCAAGAAAGAGAGAAGAAAAAATATAATAATAAAAATAATTTTTCTCTTTCCACTTTCTCTTTCTCGTTTTCTTGGCTTGTTTACAAGTTTTTCCCTGCTAGTTTCTCTTTTTCTTTCCAATTCTGGATAAAAAAATACGTAACGGGCAAAACAAGCCCAAAAACATATTTTTTTATTGTTGGAAAGAGAAAGCAGAGGAGAAAGAAAGAGGAAGTTTGTTTTCTTTCTTTAAAAATCTTCCTGTTGGATTTTTTTTCATGGCATTATTTTGGTTGTGTTCCCATTTCCCAATGTACCTATTTGTTAAGTTTTTTCTTCTTCTGTTTAATAAAAATATATGTGTGCCAGCGGGGAAGAGAGTGATGAGGTTGATGGTGATCATCATCAATTTACTGCTGGATTGCTTTCTCTCTTCTTTCGTGGAGGAAGGGGAACTGGTAATAAAAAATCATAAATAGAGTGTAACAATAGGGCCAAGGGGCCGGCCATAGCTAAAGAACAGGATCCACTTTTTCTTAAAACCATCACATATCACAACAGAATAGAAGAAAAGAGAAACTTTTCTTTCCCAACTTTCACTCATTTTCTTCCACTTTCTATTTTCCGCTACCCATTTTATGCTTAGCCTAACGGAGCATTATTTTGCTCTGAGGCTGGGAATGGGTGTAAATTACGTGAAGAGTTTATATTTTTTATGGGGTGAGGAGAGGCGATCAAGTGGATGGTGAAAGTGTAAATGGGTTCACGTATCAAGTACCCTGGACATAGGTACTTGATACTTGTTAATAAGGTGGGTGGGTAGTGGGTAGTAGTAGTCCGGTCTGCTCTAATTTCCTTTTTTTCTTTCCGAGAATTTAGTGATATGACTTGGGTGAGTTAAGTTTTAACTTGGTTAATTTTAAGTTGGGATGGGGCATGCATGGTGATGCCCTGCCTGCCATACTACTACTAACCCAATCTTTTAGCATGAGAGGAGCTACTTTTTTGTTCAAAATTTCTTCTTAATTTTCTTCCCTCCCGGAGGAAGCCATCAAGAGATGGTCCACTTATTAAAGATAAAATGTATAAATAAAGTTGTTCCTGCTGAGTCAGGATAATTTCTTGGAAGGAGGAGCAGTAGTGGAATGGATATCATATAAATAACTCATGTAACTACTTTGGAACAAAAATGAGTGGAAGATAGTGTGTTGTTTTTTTCTGGCTTGCCAGAAAAAAAAGGTTAAAAATTGGATACACTTTTTATTATTCTTTCTGTTTCATCTTACTCATCATAATATCATCATCAAGGATGAGTTTTTTTTTTTGGAGTGGTGGAGCAAAAGGGAAAACTTTCCATTATCATCACTCATCATCATCATCATATCAGAGGGAGGGAGAAAGATGGGCAGATTGCATGATAGCTCTGCTGTCTTGTCTTGGAGAAAAAGTAAAAAGTTTTTTTCGGGTTGTTTTGTTTCACTTTATTTTCCCAGATCCGGCCCAATCCAGACTGGAGCAGCTAAGGCGGACCAGCGGAGTTCCCATACTACCTCATACCCTCAACCTGTTTCCTCTTGACTCAAGATGGTAGTCAAAGATGTGCCAAGAAGGGTTTCATGAAGAAGGGTCTTCTCCTTTCCCAGAAATAAGTTAAACGAGTGTCTCGCATGCAATTCCATTCCAAGTCGAGCCACGCAAGAATGGAAAGAGGTACATAGGTAGGTAGAGAGTGAGGTGGATAGATATGGAGCGTGAGTGAGCATTATCATCTCTCGAGTCATATGCATTTTATGCACTCATTGCATTTTCCTCCCATATCATCATCCCTCCACCATCCCATTTTACTTTACGGAGAGAGTAAAAAGCAAGTCAATTATAAGTAAAACCGCAGCAGTCCATTAGCAGTTAAGAAAGTTACCTAGTCATGAAAGGGATTCCTAAATTCCAACTTATGTAGTCTCCTATTTTTCAGACGTGAAATGTACCTACCTATTTCTATCTACGTGGAATTTTGGTGGAGGTGGTGGTGGGAGAAGCTACTTGGTCGGAAGCGGTGGCAATCTTCATTCGTCTTCACTTGAGGTTTTCCTCTCCTTCTCCAGCAGCACCACCACCCAAACCAGCACCAGACCCGGATGGTGGAGGAATGATATGGAGACTGGGAAAAAGACATTTGGACTTTATCTTTCATCCCATTTTCCAAGCAATAACTTTCCTCTCATGCCTTCCACCCTTCACAAGTGTGCTTATCATCATGGAGCATCTTTCAAACTGTAATCTTCAAGCTGATGGAGAAGAAGGAAGAGCCATCCATATCAATGCCCATTACACTGCCACTGCCTTTTTCCCCTGCCAAGGCCACGCAGTGACACGAGCGAAACATTTCCGAACACTCCGGCCAAAATACAAATTAGTGAGAAAAGTTCCAATTGTTTGCAACATGTTCCATTCCAAAACAATTTGTTTGCGGGAGAAACTACGTTTTTTTTTCTCAATACGTTCAAATGTGATTTATGCGTGTGGCCTTCTCCAACGTTTGAAGTATTTATGAAGAAGGATACTTCACTTTTTCCTTCCAAGACGTTCCCTGCCCTGTTCCATTTTTATTTTTCTTCTCTCCCCCCCTCCCTCCAAAAGAATGAGACAGCTTCTCTCAGGAGCAAAAGAGAAAAACTTTACACGAGATTTACAATCTTCCTCCTTTTCCAGTTTTTTCTTCCCTTTGTCTTTCTTAATTGCACAGACTTCCCTTTTATTCTTCTCTTGATCAACAAATTTTATTACGGGAGAAGGTTGTCTTTTCTTCCCTTTCAGAAAAAGTTGTTCCTCCTGTGCCGTCCATCCTGACATTTTTAGTAGGTTGGTTCAGCTCAGCTCAGCTCTCAAAAAGAAAAGAAGGAGGAAGAAATTTTAAAGCTTACAGATGGGCAAAATATGGAGGGGGAAGACAGGAGTGAAAGAATAACTTTTTCTTCCTTCCTTCTCTTAACAAATAAATAGTAAAAATGTGGTGGGGATAGTGGGAAAAAGATGTGGAAATAAGGAGGAAAAGATTACATCCTTGTGTAGGAGGAAGGGAGGGAACGGAGGGGGAAATATCATCACAAATTAGGATTGTCAAATAGAAACATTTTCCCTGAGAAAACCTTTAAACAAGTACAAATGTTAAGGAAGATTTAGTGTAATGAGGAGGGTGAAACGATTTCTCTCTTTCGGGTTGGGTGGAACAGAACTGGAAAAAATACTTTTGGGAAAGATAACGGGAAAGAAAAATACGGACAGGAATATTACGTTATCTCTGTTATTATGTGTTATTATTGCACTTGGCTAAGGAGGAGGAAGAAAAAAACGGTCGTGTCTCTTTTTGGAGGAAAAAAATTGGTCTTCCCCTCCTTGATTCCGTCGGGGAGATAATAATATGCACTTTTTTATTTGAATACCTGAGAGTTATGTGGCATATCAACATCATTTCAGTTGGTGATGATGATGATGATGATGGCATGTCCTTGTCCTAATAAATTAAGTAA
The DNA here is from genome assembly GCA_034696905.1 of Lepidocyrtus violaceus. Lineage (NCBI taxonomy): Eukaryota > Metazoa > Arthropoda > Collembola > Entomobryomorpha > Entomobryidae > Lepidocyrtus > Lepidocyrtus violaceus. The sequence goes on from JAQGAI010002835.1 coordinate 4,859, forward strand.
ATGAAATGACTTGAGAAAGAGAGAGAGAAGAAGAAGTACATGTCGCGGTGGTGACTGGAGAGAAGGCAGAAAAAGATTCCCCACTCAAGTCTCTTTACTTTAGGGAGTGGAATGTCAGAGTTGGAAATCTTGAGTGGGCAACATCTCTCCAGAGAAAAGGAAGCAACTTTTTGTTAAGAGAGCAGTAAAGTTTGTAACCAGGACATGAACATGCAAAGGAAGCTAAAGAAGAAGAAGAAGAAGAAGAACAAAAAGGAGGAGAGAGAGCTCGGAATGAGAATGACGTGGAACGGAAATGTTCTCATCCCAAAACATAAGTACAAAAATTTGGCTGCCGAGAATAATTCTCCGAAGGGAGAAGAAGAGGAAGGAGAAAGTTCTAAAGGGGAAAGCTGGATTGGCTTGTCCTCATTTTCTTTCAGTTGTGCAATTTACGACACGACCACGTAGCTGGCCACATATGAATATTATAGCGAAACAGCATATATTTTTTTGCAATCTCGGTTCATGTCAATGAACATGAAAGAGTTGATTACGACGCTGATGACGGTGGTGGTGGGTGTGGAAGGAATAAACCAAACCAAGCCAGTTATTAACTGGGAGGAAAGTGAAATCCGCGAAAATGATCTACTTCAACGGGAGGCAAACCACAATCCCGGGATCCCGCTAATAGAATCAGCAGCCATTTCTAAATCCATGAGCTTTGGTTTAGCTCATGTCATGTCATAAATGATTGCACAAACCAAACTACTCGAGAGAGCGTTGGAAACTATATTTTTTGTGGGAAATGGATGGAGCAAGAGCAACTAAAATTTCATAAGTTTTTCCAAACAAAAACCTCTTTAAAAAGGAATGTATAATTAGATCATGGCCATGTCCTCATCATATAATCTTGCATAATATGGAATGAGATGGACATGTCCTAAAAACTGCATTCCTGAACTCCACTCCAACTTGGAGTAAGTAAGCCACACTGACGGGTTTGGGCCATAAATAAAATCTTCTTTGATTCCAAAAGTGCATTCATGCATTTATTAACAAGATGATGTGAACTCTGAAAAGTAAAGAAGAAATGTAGCATTGCCACAGATAGATATAGATAGGTACATAAGACAAAATAAATAGGCAACTTTCTCTAAACGACTGCTTTAGTTTTTTATTGAAATTGCAAAAGATATTTTGTAAAAGGGGAATGAATGGTATGGCTTATGTTATTACGTAAGAATATTATTATTTCAACTTCGCTTTCTCTCTTCCCACAAAAATCCCTTCACTTTGAACTTTATTTCTCCGCTAAGGATGAAACTGCTCCTTTTGAAGAAGAAAAGTTTTTTTTAATGTATATTCATACTGAAAAAAAAAGAGAAAGGGCTTTTGGTGAATGAATGGATTAACATTGAAGAAAGACGGGATCGTCAGACGGGAGACGGGGTAGACCACCCAAAAAACTTTGTACTTTTGTAGCTTTCTCCATGAGAGCATGCCACAAAGGGGCCGTAAATTTTCCTGGATTTTAACCCATTTGAAATTGATGCATGCACTCATTCCATTCATTCCTCTCCAGAATAATTATTATTTTTGGAAGAGGAGGCGGAGGATTTCCAAAGAGAGATCCTCTCTCTCCGGCTGGAGTGAAAGTGGAGGGAAAATATACTTCTTATGCAGAACAGAAACAAGCCACAAAAGGAAAGAAAAACTTTTTATTAGGATGGGAGCATACAATAAAAGCAGACCACGAGAGAGGAGACCACACACGCCGAAAGGATTAAGTATCCGGAGAAAGCATAACATAACATAACATTCATACCGAACTACTCAACTACACACAATCAAATCTAACGATTTATAATAATCATAAAAATAAAAATATAATGTACATACAGAAATATGAATGTTAATACTTTTATTTTGGGAAGGGACCCAAAAAAGGAAAACTTTTCCATTAGCAAAAAAAAACTTACTTGAGCTGAGCTAAACTAAGCTACCTAAAGCTATCATCTCTTTTTGCAAAAAAAAAACTAGTATGGAAGCTTTTACATCATAAACATAAATTCATTCATAGCCATTATTATTATTCATATCTTCGGATAAGAAGGAAAGGGATATGATTTGGTATAGATATAATTAGGAATGTTAACAATTTATTTTGCTATTCATTCACTATTTAGAGCTCCTTCCATAAATATGAACCGATTCATTTCACGAAGCAAAAAAAACTTTTTATTTCTTTCCGGAGGTATTGCTCATGGGGGAGGTCTCTCCTGCTCCTCCGATCCTGATTCAGATGATGCTGGGATGCAAATATACATACAAGGACAATTTTAATAAGACTGGCTCAGGCCGGGCTTGACTATAATGGCTAGTTAATTTATTGCAATTAGAATTAGCTGAAAAGAAATTGGAAAAGTTATGTAACAAGGAGCTGGAGCAAAGTCTACAGCTAACGGGGAGAGTACCCTTGAAATCCGTAGTGGTGATGTGATATAGCTTGATACAGATGACATTGAATGGATATACATAAACGAGCTGCTCATACTTTTCCGGAGACGTTATTTTGCAAAGTTGTATCGTATCGTTAGTTTCATTTCATTATCCTATCGTGGCCCTTTTCTTTATGGCCTGTTGTGGTGGTGGTAGTCTCCAGAGAGGATTTCAGTTTGTTCCTCGTTAATAGGAGGAGGAAAAGCCATTAAATTTGTTAAAGCTTGTGGCAAATATGCAGAGCAGTAGGTAATATTGAAAGGAGAGAAAAATAACAATAAAAAGGGATTTTTTTTCTTGTTCAGAAAAATGGCTGGAAACCAACTTGTAAAATGGCCAGAACGAGGGAAGGATAAAAAAAATATATATTTAAAAGCTGTGAATGTATTACGTAGTCTGATGGTGGAGCTTGGAGATTTTTTTTTGCTGCAAAAAATGAAAATGAAGCAACCCGACAAAAACAACTGGAGCAAAATGGCAATATGCTCCAGAGGTAATTAAAGTCACATTACTACACAGGGAAAAAACAGCAATGCAAACAAGTTGGTTGTGTTTGAGCTGATATGCTCATGTTGATGCTGTTACGTTACGTATGGATGGGACATTGCTGTTGCGGAACTTGCTGGAATGGAAACTTTAGGAGGAATCCTTTCCAGTTCCAACGGAGTTCGAGGAGGGGAAAACCGTTCTGGTTTATATTAAAGTAAATAAATTAGAAAACCGTTTACATTTGCGACTGACTGAGAGAGAGAGAGAGAGAAAGACATGCATGCTGTATTCGCAGAAACATGAGAGGGGTAGCAATAAATAAGACGAAGCGTATTTAAAATTAATTAAAGCAGGTTAATTAAAAGAGGATCCTCCAGTTTCATTGTAAAAAATGGGAATTTAATTGGGAAACTACCTATAGGTAGATATGGTATAGGCCAGGTGGACTTACATGGCTTGGGTACCTATGCAATGTAAATTGCTTGGGCTTCAATTTTGCCAAGGACAAGGGATTATGCGAAATTGCATTTCCTCGAAATCTGAAATTGGCTGTATCGATTTCCCTCGACTTTTCAAAGTCAGGGGGGAATATCACCTTCATTAAGTCAAAGCATTATATCGCTGATGAGAAGATGATGAAAGAAAAGACCAAACTTGGCTTGGTCGTTCGGTTGGCTTTGGCATGTGGTGTGGTTTAGGAGCTAAAATGGGAGATCGCTTCGGTGGTTTGGCATGGCTTAATCCGATTGCCTAATAATAAAGCTGGAGGAGGAGAGCCACTGTGATGTGATGATGATATGTTAATGCTGACCTCAGATCCACTTCCACATTTTCCCCCTTTCCCGATTGCATTCGGCTTGTGTGCTAACAGTGCTAAGTGCTTTCCCTTTGATCCTTATGAATTGCTCCTAACCTATAAACCCAACCGGGATAATGTGATAGCGCAGTGGCGAAGGGTGAAGGGAAGGACGACGAGAAAATTGTGTCTTTTGTGGTAGAACCACTTTAAATTAGCATTCTCCATCAAAGACAGGATGACTTAATAAGCAATTTTCATCATCATCATAATCAGCTTGCATCAGACCATTTTAATTACGAGCCTTTTATTCCTGGGATTTTTAAATTATAATTATGAGATATAACTGCAAACAAGTTTGTTGTGCATATTCTCAGAATTGGCGGAAGGATATGATATGGTTATGTAAAATGAAAGAGCAAAGCTTGTTATGTGAGTGCCTGAGCCTGATCATATCATCATCATCTGATGGATCACTCAAGAGCTTATCAAAGGTAAGTAGGTAGACGCAATGACTGTGACAGAGGAGAAAGGGAGCTTTTAAGAAGGAAAGGGTCTCCTTCAATATCAAGACGGAGATCATTGATGATGATATGATTACATCCTATCATTCCGACGAGACTAAGAAGATCATTCTCTCATAATATGATATGATATGAAAATGATGAAGATGAGGATTGAGAGGAAGCGACAACAAGACTTAAAGTCACTTTCCCTTCTTCCGTAGCTTCTTTGCCCGTTTTTATCTCACAGAGTTTGTCGTTGAGATGAGATCAGTCATCTCAGCAGCGCAGCGTCGTCTCTCCGTCCTTTCTCCTTAAGACTTTTATCTTTAAAAGAATGACGTATGTGCTTTGCACTGGAGCGTTGCTGATGAGCTTAAGATTGAGTGGCCCAGAAATGAAGAAGAAAAAAATCCACATCTTTTCCTACGTAATAATATATCATATCATTTACCAGCATAGCAATTAGATAGGCAAAAAATACAATACCGGTTAAAACGGAAAGTAAGTCGGTCTCTCTTCACATATTATTCACGCATTTTTTGTTTTTCCTTCTTCTCCCAGACAGGGAATGCTGAAGAATGAGAGTTATGATGAAACTGGAAGGGAGGAACAAGTGCAGTGCAAGTGTTGCTGTCGACACGCTTGGTAATTCCCGGAAAAAAAGAAGAGCAAGTGCCTTCAAAAAATACTTAAAGATATAAGTGACTACAGTTTCTCCATTTTTCTTTTAGATATATTTTTCTTCGCACTTTATTCCTTACGCTTACTCACTCGCTCAGTCAAGCTCAAGCCAAGCTAATCCTTCTCTGTCAAAATACAAGGAAAAAAAACTGCGAAAAGGGAGGAGGAAAAATATTAAGGCTTCGTGTGCAGCAGCAGCATTAGAATCTTCAAACTTGATGAGATGAAGGAGGAGGAGGAGGGGAAAAAAGTGTTCAAGTAGCATGGCATGAGCTATGAGCATGTTCCTAATCTCCCTTGTACTCACAAAACATTCGATTGAGGTTGGTTGGTTGGTGGAATCTCATCGTCAGTTACATAACTGCATTGCATGTTTTCCTTGTGGGGAAAAACGACATTGAAGTGTAGCATTACATTTCATTCACATGTGAATTCATGCAATCCTCCAATATTTTTATCAACATCCCTCATTTGAATATGAACCAAATGAGCTGATAGGGACCTTCTTTACTGCCACAGTTCACCGTGCTCTTTGTTCATAAATTATGAGCTGCAGCAGCATGGCATCGGAAGATTCAGTGTCGATGACACTTGGGTTTAATTTTTACCTGCGTAAAATTTGATGGCAGTGATGATGATATAGATAACAAAACCAGACAATATGAAATTGCTATGTCTAGAAATTTAACAAGCAATAGAATATTTGGAAAATTATTGCTGTCTGGAAGAGGAAAACTGATATGACTTGGAGAAAAGGATCGGAGGATTTTAAGCTGAATTCAATTTTCTCACTCAACCTAAACAGTCATATTTATTTTTGCTCAAGATTTTTTTGATAAAATATTTTTTTACTTGAAGTTTTTCCAAGTTAATTTTTGGGGAATAAAAACCCACCTACATTTCCAACTGGAAATCATCATCTTCCTCTGGGTAAGTAGCCACCACCTCACACATATTATTGGGCATTAGTTTTGGTATTTTGGTGGAGGGAAAGTGTGTGCAGTTCATCATTTTTAGGGAGGTTTTCTTGTGATTTTTTAGGAAGTTAGCCATGCACTAATATTGCACATCATCATCCCCATCCCGTAATGGAGGAAGCCAAAGCCATATAAAATATGGGTACGTTGTTTTTATAAAAACATTATAGTTTTCTGTGTCATGTCATGAGTGAGTTTTTTGTGCGTGAAATCTTCGGATTTTATTTATGAAAGAGAGTTGCTAATTGCAGCATTATTTTTGTTCTCTCTTCTAGCTCCCTGGTCCTATCATAATTCCTGGTTTATGCTGGGAAATCCCTGGTTTCCGCTGAGCTATCGCCGGCACCACCTTTAATTCCCAGTGTTATCTGGAAGTCCAACTTTAATTGGAGCCACCAAGTTCGGTGGAGGTGGAACCCGAGTCCGCACAACTCCTCATCAAATCACCTCACCCACCATGGCCACTTTCATCTCATCACACCACACAAGCCCGCAGCAATAATTCGGTGTAAAATAAAATAAAATATTTTTATGTGATGTATGATATGTGTGATTCTGGGTTTGATTTGAACCCGGGTCAAGTGATGTGGACCGTAAAACGTCTCTTCACGGGAATAAGATGTACTCGAACAGGCGATGATCCTGAGTAGTCTCTTATTACCCCTAGGGCTTTGAGTTAGGAAACGTGCATATTAGGGAACATGCATCATATTGCAAGTAGGGATTTTACATGTATGCTATATGCATATACTATAGTTATATTCCTTGTCCTATCAGTCCATATATAAATGGGAGCATTGAAGTTACCTACACGAAGGAACTCATGCATCTCGAC
>JAQGAI010002836.1:0-11623 GCA_034696905.1 Lepidocyrtus violaceus
ATATTATTTAAAAAACAAAACAGTAAATTAATAATTAATTGTTTTAAATTAGGTTGAGCGACTTCGGCATTGAAATGGGGACGGAGGATCACGCCCTCCCCACTCCGGACAGCAGAGCCTTGACCATCGAGCAATGTCAGTGTCCACCCAACTACCAGGGTCTGTCTTGTGAGGAGTGTGCTCCAGGCTATTTCCGCTCTCCAACAGGGCCCCATGGCGGCTACTGCGTGCCCTGTCAGTGTAACGGGCATTCGGACACTTGCGACCCGGTCTCAGGGATCTGCACGGATTGCAGGCACAATACCACCGGGGATCACTGCGAAATGTGTAGGGAAGGCTATCATGGGATGGCCACGCATGGGACGCCGTACGACTGTTTGATTTGCGCTTGTCCATTGCCCATGGTGTCCAACAAGTAAGTTAAAAGTTATATGTCAGGCCATTCCAATCTTTAAAAAAAATTAATTAGGTTTTAATAAAAATTAATTAAAATGTAATTTTCATTAACAGTTTTGCAACGAGCTGTGAACTATCCTATGATGGAGCCCATATTAGCTGCGAGTGCAGGGAAGGCTACTTTGGAAATCGTTGTGAAGGCTGTGGACCCGGCTATTATGGAAGACCGGAAGTGGCTGGTATAGCTCACCTTTCTTTCATTTTAAATTAGGATAAGCTAATTTTATTTGTATAATTAACATTGATAATTTTTTTCTTAAGGGGACTACTGCAAGCCTTGCGACTGCTCCGGGAACATCGACGTGAGCGACCCTTACTCCTGCGACACGGTGACCGGAAGATGCCTCAAATGCTTGAACGACACCGCCGGCAATCTGTGCGAATACTGCAAGCCCGGCTTTTATGGGGACGCCGTCATCTCCGAAACATGTAACAAGTGCGCCTGCAACGAGTGCGGGACCCGGGAGTGCGACCACACTACCGGAGAGTGCCAATGTCTTCACAACGTTATCGGGGTGAACTGCGACTTGTGTGCTCCGGACCACTATGGCCTTTCCAGCTGCGACGGGGTGGGATGCTACCACTGTGACTGCGCCATGGCCTCAGTGACCTCGCAGTGTGATGATGCCACGGGGCAATGTGAGTGTAAACCGGGGACAACCGGAAGGAGGTGTGAGAGGTGCGCTCCCGGCTATTGGCATTATACTTCTGAAGGATGCGAACGTAAGTGGATGATAAAGATAAATAAATTTTAAATTTTATGCTAGTTAAATTAAATTATCATAATTAATTTTTTTTGTCAATTTTATTTGTAAAGCCTGCGAGTGCAATCAGGACTATGCCATTGGGGTGGGCTGCAACCCGGAAACCGGTCAGTGTTCCTGTCTTCCCGGGGTCGTCGGCGAGAAATGCGATCGGTGTCCTTGGCGCTGGGTCCTCATCGAGGATCGGGGCTGTCAGGAGTGTGACCCGTGTCAACATCAACTTCTCGATGATACTGACGCCATGGCCGAGGCGCTGGACCCTGTCAAGGAGGAATTCGATGTAGCTCATTTAATTTTAACTAACTTATTTTATTTATCTAATTTCAAATGTTATCCTTAATTGAAACTCATTTAAAATTGAGAACAATTCTTTTTTTTTATCAGAACGTCGTTTTCAGCTACTTCACAACCCAAAAGCTAGCCTACTTCAATGACACGGCTGCCAAGCTGGAACCGGAAGTCAGGCTGCTGAACCCGGAAAGAGTGGACCTCGACCCATATTACACTGCCGTATCTAATTTGGAGACGGATGCAGCGTTGAGTCGGCAAAAGGTATTAAAAAAACCAATTGTTCTTCAATTTTTGAAGAGCATTTTTAATTTAAAGATGATTTCTGGATCTGATTGGCACATGTTATGTAATAGGCGGAAGTTACCGAAGACAGCCTCAAGGACAAAGCCAAGCAGAGCATGAAGCTGAAGGAGAAGTCCCACGAAATGGAATCCATCATCCAGGAAGCCGTGGCAAAAGCCCAGATGGCTGTGTTCGAAACGAAGGACTTGATGCAAGGGCTTTTGGCGGAGGATCGATGTAACTTCCCAATCAACCGGCAATTAATTAGAAAAGTATTTTTTAATTAAAAATGGCAATTAACCTTTGATCCATTTTTTTCTTCTGTGTTTACAGCAACCAGCCCCCAAACGGACGCCGCGCGGGCGGAAGCCGAGGAGCTGATCAACGCCATGCAAGACGTGAAGCTGGATCCGAGCGAGGCCAAGGCCGAGAATAAAACGGCAACGGAGGTCCTCCACAATGTGGAGGAGTTCGTCAAGCCCATCACGGCCCTCACCATGGACCTAAATGAGGAGAGTGCTAAGCTAACGGAGGTTCGGGATAAGCTCAAGGACCTGAGGAATCAAAGTGACTACAGTGTGGACACATCAAGGAGGGCGAATGAGATCATGGAAAAGATTAAGTACGGGAAAAAAGGAACAAAAATAGTTAATCTAACAATCAAATAATTAGTTAACTTAACAATGTAAATATTTTTAATTTATTTTTTTCAAATAATGAAGGGATGCCAAGTTCCCTGTAAAACTGGGCGTCTTGGAAAATCGGGCCAAGGACATGCTGGACAACATCGAGAATGCGACCTACACCAACAGGTTCACGGAAGAGCAGATTGACGAGCTGGATAATTCCTACATCTCATTAAGTAATTTAATTAACATACATATTATTCAAATTATATATTATGCAAATTATGTATTATTCAAATTATGTATTATGCAAATTTCTCTATTATGCAAATTTATCTATTATGCAAATTTAGGTATTATGCAAATTATGTATTATTCTAATTACGTTTTAATCTAATTATTTTATGCAAATTATGTATTACGCAAATTTTTAATCGCTCCTTACTCTTATTCAGATGACGTCCTTTCCAGTGTGAAGGAGCTCCAGATCCCCCTCTCCCAAAAATCCGGCTCCCTCGAAAATGAGCTGAAGGACCACACGAACACGATCGCCGTGAGCACGGAGCACGCCCAGGATCTGCAGAGGGAGGCGGACAGACTAGATAACATGCTTGCAGGGACCCGAGCCGCTTCCGAGAACGCGGTGAAGGCCGCCACAGCCTATAAGAACATTGTGGATGCCCTGTCGGAGGCACTCAATGCGGCGGATGCGGCCAGTGGCTCCGCCAACACTGCAACGGAAATTGTACGATGATCTTCCAAAAAAAAACCCACTTCCGTTCTAATTAATTAATTGATCAATTATCTCAAAATAAAAATCATCATTTCTTAGACAAATGGAATCGACCAGGAAGCCCTCGCCGCTATGGAACCTTCCGGAAATCTGGTGATCCTTGCTGGAGAGTCCTCCTCATTGGTGGCCGAGATGCTGAAGCTGCCGCTGGATGATGCCAAGCGGGCCATCGAGCTCATTGAGAAAATGAATGAGGATACAGTGAACAATCTGGGGAGCATAAAAGAGTACATATTTTACTATTTAAAAAAAATATGATCCAGTTAATTAGTTTTGGTTTAAAAAAAAATAGTTACTTACATGGCTAACTTTATATTGTATCAATGTAATTTACAGTGACTTGAAGGACCTGGAAAACAAAGGTGACCTCGAAGGCATCGACGAGTCCATCCGGATATCCAACCAGGCCTCGGAGAAAGCAGCAAGGATCCAAAACGACGTGGATGACATCCTGGACAAGCTTCCGGAGCAAACCAGCAGCGCCCGGAAGCTGAGGGTGACGGTTAGCGATCTGAATCAACGGGTGGACATCTCCGATAACCAGCGTATGAGCAAAAAAAAAACAGATTGCCCCATTGAAAAAAATAAACTAAATAACTAAATAAATAATTGTAATTATAATAATCTGTATAGTTAACCAAGCTAAGGACGACATCCCGCTCTCCACCGCCATCACCGGTAATCTGGAAGGGAAGAAGCCCATGTTCGAAGACAAGAAAGCCGATCTGGCTGATAGACTGGCGGACCTCAAAGCGAAGATCGCTGCTGCGAGGGAGCAAGCCAATCGAGTCCCTGTGGGAATGAATCTGCAAGAGTCCTCTGCACTTTTGTTGGCGAATCCTGAGTCGTTGGAGAGCCAACAGGCTGAGACCAAAGTCTCTGTCCATTTCAAGACTAACGAGCCGAATGGGTTGGTCTTGTATCTTGGCAATGAGCCTGGGCGGAAGGAGGTGTGCAAAATTGCTACTAATTGAAATTTTGTGTAATGGATGTAGTTAAACATGCAGTTTTTTTTTAATTTGTCTGTAATTTTTTTTTTGCAGGATGACTTCATGGCCATCGAGATCGACGATGGCTACCCCGTTCTCACAATGGACTTGGGCTCCGGTCCGCAGCGCATCACGAATGACAAGTATGTGGCGGACGACACCTGGTACAAGGCCACTGTCAACAGGGCTGGCAAAACTGTTCGATTCACAATCTCTGAGGAGGATAGCTACGGCAATGTGGTGGAGCATCCGAAGGACGACTACTTGGGCGGGAGCAGGAGCCTCTTCAACGTGAACAAGAACTCCTCGCGCTTGTACGTGGGTGGGCTTCCGCCCGGCCAGGCCAGGAATCCTGTCAAGTTCTCCACCTTCCGGGGAGTGGTGGAGGATTTGCAGATTGGGGAGGAAAAAGTGGGACTGTGGAACTTTAAGGATTCCCAGAATCTGGCCCCGGCATATGAAAGGTATATCAAACAAAAAGTTCAAATTAATTGTGATTGGATTTAATTATATTTAACTATTTTTTGTTGTATATTTTTTGCAGAGACAAACTGGTGAATCTGAAGGTGGAAACTGGGCTGAGGTTCTTGGGCAATGGCTTCGCCATCCTGAACCGGACCCAGTACCCATTCCGGAAGAGGTCCGCCATCCAGCTCAAGTTCCAGACGAGGGCCAAGAGCGGACTCATTTTCTTGATCGGGCGGGGCAAGAAATTCCTCTCTATTGAGATGAACAATGGAGCCATAGCCTTCCAATATGACTTGGGCGGTGGGCCGGCACGACTTATCACTCCGGACTCGTATAATGATGGGAACTGGCATGTTTTGGAAGCGGTAAGGGAATTCCAGCAGATTTTGGGGCAATGTGAGAATTTTTTTATTTTAAATTGACCTTTGACCTTATTTTCTGTAGGTGAGGGATGGTAAGCGAAGCATACTTTCCGTGGATGGGGAAAGGAAGGCTTCAGGAACCAGCGCGGGTAACCAAATGTTCCTCAGTGTCTCGGAGTACATGTACTTTGGAGGCTATCCCGGGGACCATGACTTCCTCGACGTGACCAACCGGGACTTTGAAGGCTGCATTAAAGAAGTGAACATTGAAGGGCTGCCGGTCTACCTCTCCGAAGCCGTGGAGACCAGGTATACCGTGGTGGGCTGCCCTTCATCCCGGTTCGAGCCTTCGGTGGCCTCCTTCTTCGGGAAGGGATATGTTCAGATGCCCTCAGCGGCGATTCCGGTCGATGGTAAAAAAAATCATCATTATCAATTAAAATAAATCAAGTTGGATTACAAAATTGGCAATCTGGTTTTCTTCACAGGACCGGAAATAATCACGCAAGATGATACTTTCGAAGTCAATCTTCGAATGCGTACAAATTCCAGTGATGGAGTCATATTCTATGGGACTGACGATGACCAGTCCAACTACCTGTCCGTCTCGCTGCTCAACGGAGCTCTGCATGTTAAGACTGAACCGGGCTCAAGTGAGATTTTGACTGACCTCGTGAATGATGCTAACTGGCATGCAGTCACTATTACGAGGGATAGGGGAGGTCTAGCTGTAAATATAGATGATATGCACGACTACAGGTGAGTAATCAATCAATCAGATTTTTTTTTAGAAAAATAAAATAAAACTTTTTGAAAATGAGTTTATCTTTTTTTTTTCAGAAAATCCGCGACAAGCGGCACCCTTAATTTGAAGACCCCTGGCTCCATGTTCCTCCTTGGAGGCCACCCAGAAGACTTCCAGCCCCGGGAGGACTCCGGCGTATCCACCCAACAGTATTCTGGCTGCTTGGCCGACATCAATATCAACGGGAAGCGGGTGGACTTCTCGGACGCCACTGTGCAGGAGAGCTCCCTCAGCCAGAGATGCTTGACCATGGAGGATAAGATGGCGGAGCAAGTGGAGAGCGACAGGAATGGGCGGACCATTCCGCAGACTGACGTCGATGACTCGGATGAAGACGGTGAGATCCTCGTGGAGCGGACGACTCCCTCCACCACAACAACGGTGATTCCTCCCAGGGGGATGGATGAGGAAACTGAAGGTTATGACTTCGACGAGGATGAAGACGACATCATAAACGAGCTGGAAAAGGAAGATGAAGAAGAGCTTCCGGAGAAGAAGGAGCAGAAGCAGCCGGAAGTCGCCCCCACCCCATTTATGCAATGCGCCCTGCCCTATAGAGTGGTCCCTGGGGATGAGGACGTCTCAATGGACGAGGGGATCCGGTTCGGAAATCTGGACAAGACCTCCAGAATCGAGTATATGCAGCCCACAGACGACGGTCTCAAGTCCACCTACTCCATCGACTTCAAGACGTCCTCCCCCGACGGCTTGATTTTCATGTGGACGGACTTTGACAAGAGCGACTTTGTGGCGCTCTTCATGAAAAAGGGCTTCCTCCACTTTGCCTTCGACTCCGGGGCGGGGCCAGCCTACCTCAACTCCACCAAGCTGTACAATGATTCCGAGTGGCACTCTGCCAACTTCAGGAGGACAAAGTCCACCGGAAGTCTGGTTATCGATGGGGTGGAAGTCTCCACCGGGAACTCCTCCGGAACGACGACCAACGTCAATGCCGGGACTACTGTGTATGTTGGCGGCATTTCAGCGGAAGGATGGGGCAAGAGGATGACGCTCAAGAAGATTCAGAACATTGACTCCCCATTCCGGGGCTGTCTCAAAAACTTCATGCTGAGGAACAAGAGCCCGGGAATACCCATCCTCAGTCATTCTGTACAGCCATGCTCGGCGGACGTGGAGAATGGGATGTTCTTCTATCCCGGGTCGGGATATCTCAAAATACGTAAGACCTCTGCATAGTTAATTTCATCAGCTGTAAATAATTATTTGAAGATATTTTTGAGTAATTAATTTCCTATTTTGTGTCATGATTTTTTTTCTCAGATGACCGCTTCAAAGTGGGTCGGAACATCAAGCTCTCCCTGAGCATTAAGCCCCGCCACCCCTCTGGAATCCTGGTGGCCGTCCACGGAGAGCGGGACTTCATGGTCCTTCAGATGATCAACGGAACGATCAAGTTCACCGTGGACAATGGAAAGGGGCCGTTGTCCAGCAGCTTCACCAAGGAGCCCTATGACCTGTGTGACGGGAACTGGCACTCCATTCGAGGTCAGATCAGAATACAACCAACCACATAATAAAGTTCAATCCAGTGTCAAATTGAATGAGCTGGACCGTAACTAATTTTTTGTATGATTTTCTTTCTTTTTTCTTTTAGTCTCCAAATCCAAGAACGTTGTAACGCTCGCCCTGGACAACACCTACTCCAGCCCGGGCATCGGAGCGGCAGGGAAGGACTCCACGAATACTCAACATCCTTTGTATCTCGGCGGCCACCCCGATCCCTCCGGTGTCCGAGGATTGGAGACCAAAGACCAGTATGTCGGCTGCATGAAGGACTTCGTTATCGAAGGAAGACAGTTCAAGTTCAACCATGATACCATGCAGGGGACTGTGGGTCTTCATAGCTGCCCAACTGATTAGAAAAAAATCAAAGTCAAACTGTTTTTCCCCAAAAAAATTAATTCAATTTTAAGCTTTTATGCTTAATGCGTTATGCACTGATCATTTATCATAATTTTTTAAAGGCTCACCTTTCTAAAAAAAAAATGGTTATCGTTTGAATTGTGTTTTTTTCTGTTTCAAATTGTTTTTATTTCGAAAAAATATAAAAAAGAGTACATGCGAAAATAATCTTGTCGATTGGTTAATTAATTAATTGGTATTTTCAAAGTCAATAAAAAATAAAGCTTTCAAATTACCTCCTCCCCCATTCTAATTCTACGAACAAACACGTATAATTTATAATTATTCTTTTAACATGAAATTTTAATTCCCTTGTTCCGGTTTGATTTTAACATCTGGAAGCAGCCTGGACGGGGCAATGGTGACCTGCGGCCCATTCGTCTTTGCCTTCTTCACCGGAGTAAAAAGGTCCTCTTCATCCGCATCCACATCCACAAATCCCGCTTTGTTAAAGTTCTTCACGAAGACATGGTTATTTTGAATGTTCTTCCAAGTATACTGGTTCAAGCCCAACTTGAGGATTTCCTGGTGGCATTGGTAAGTAATGGGATATTGCTCGTAGCCGAAGGTCCTGCTGAAAAACTTGCAGTGGGGGTCATACCACTTCCGCTCATTGACCGGGAGGAGCAGCTTCCTTGGGATGTGTTCCAAATGGAGGACTTTCAGATTCTTCAGACTTCCAATTCCCGCGGAGTGACCTTCCATCAAGTCCTCCGCCTCCACCGGTAACTCAACATTGTAGTATCGGACGTACTCCTTGAAGTGCTTATACTCCTTCAGCGTCTTGAGTAGGACCTCCGTAGCCTTGTTCCTCCTCCGGATGTCGGATAGCCCCGGGAGCAGACAGGATTCCAAGGTTGACTGGAAGTCGAACTGGGTCTTGAGGGACAGCTCCTCCAAGTTGGAATGCTCAAAGGCCTTGAAGAACGCCCGGAGGACGGGGACGGAAGGGAGGGACATCCAGACCTTCTTCAGGTGGGGGAAATGCTTCGCGACTTTCAACGGGAAGGAGGGATCCTTCAGGCCATCCGGAAATTGGAGCGAAGTGATGCTGGACTCGGTCAATACTTTCCGGGCAACTGGTGTAGGAAATCGGAGTGGAAGGTTCCAATAGCTACCGCATCTAAACTCGATCAGTTTCCGGATGGAGGAAAAGCGGAGCTCCTCAATTTCGATTAGGTTACCAAGGACTAATCCCTCCAAAGCTGGTAAATCGAATGAAAATTTGATGGCGATTTTAAAGGGTTCCTCCCGATTTGATGCGAGGTCAATCTCAATCACTTGTGGAGATTCCGGATTCTTGTTATTCTTGGAAACAGGATTTTGCATTTCCGATAAGAAAGTATAGCTTGGACAGATCCATAAAGTCTTGAGTTTCTCCATTCTTGGGAAGTTGATGACGATCTTTTCCTTATCCATATCCCCTCGGAAGCCTCCATGAATGATAAGGCTTTCCAAAGAGGTCTTCTGATTTTCTAGGAACTTTTCCAAAGTTGCGGACTTCACATTCTCCCAGAGGCCATCTCCCAACTCCACCTTTTGAAAGGGAACTTTCATCTCGGACAACAGTTCCAAGTGCCTTTCTGTCAGCGTCTCCTTCCCAGACAAGCCAACCAGCTTGAGGGAGTGAAGCCCCTTCAAATGGTCTTGTTCTCGGAGGCTCTTCAACAGCTCCAGAATTTGATAGGCATCCTCCCTGTTCTGATATTTGTAGGTTAGCTTCCCCAAGGCGGTGGTGGATTGGAAGACGGTCTTGAGGAATGGGAAGTTCTCTTGATTGTACCGGATGTGGATGTGCATAGCTTCAAATTGGGGGCCATAGTTTTCAAACAAGTCCCTCACAACGTTGATCTTCTCCGTGTCCGTCCCATCCATGAAGTTGATGGTGCAGCGGGTGTAGTTATCGACCAGTTCGGGCTTTTGGGTGAACCTCATGATTTTTTGGGTGGGGAGGCTGAACACGTCAAAGATCTCTTTCTTTAGTCGCTGCTTATCCACTTCCATGTCGCATGGGTCACCTCCATTTTCTAGTTCCTTTGATAATTCATCAAAAAGAAAGTTTGGCTAATTTTTGTTTTCAATAAAATAAAGTACTTTTCAAATTTCAATCCAATTAAAAAAATAATGACTTACTGTGTAATTAATTTTACGCTTCCGCCTCAAACCGTAACGAGAAGCGTTGCCGTTATTATCTGTTGTTCCGTCTCCGGAAGAGTTGGTATTATTCAATGTGCTACTTTCTCCGGTGGCATTTCCGGAGTCGTTGTCGTCATCCTCGTCATCTTCAGACAGAATAACTTCTGTAGTGGCAGCAGCATTTGATACGGTCCTTGAAGCAGCAGCAGCTAACGGGGACCGACTTTCACTGTCGTCACTTTCACTTTCCAGCGGAAAAATTGCCTCATTATCTTCATCCAAGGTGGTATTGCCATTTGACACTTGACCTTTTTTTATCGTTGAACAATTGGCATTGGCATCCGACTTTGTTGAATGGAGATTGACATTACTTTCCCGTTTTATCGGCACAGCCAAATCATCATCATGGTCAGAGTCACTGTCCAGTGAAAGTAGCTCATCTTCCTCGTTTGAAGTCATGTTGCCCCAACACCAATAGCCTACTAATATAGGCTTCTATAACCTGACAAAATTAAATCTAGCTTTGGATTGTGAGTTAAGGAGAGCTTTTTTAATACCCACACACGCTGCTTTGTGTAGGACCTATTTATAATTAATTTTACTCCAACTGTTGGGCAAGCTTCCCTTAGAAAATTTACCTTGAAGATAGGTTGTTTGGCTTGGCTTGTTTTTTCTTTCTCTCATTGATACCTACACAACTCTACAGCTTCAGGTTACTTAATTTTTTTTAACTTACGCTACTTTACGTGCGTGCTGTGTCGTGTCTTGAAGGAATAACAAATGAGCTAAAAAAATTGATGCAATCCTCCGTGTGATATATGAGCATACCTTCTTGTTCCTACCAATACGCATTCGGCCGACCGGACCAGAGAAAAACTGAAACATTGCATTGTATATTTTGTACATAACATGTTTAACCCTTTCTTTCATTTCAGCTGAAAAGCTGGACCATACATACAAACCAAACCATATTCTTCTGCTTAACACATACAGACCTGCATGCATAAGTACATGCGAACGCATAAGCCAGTTTCTTATTCTTGAGTGTAGCAAAGAAAAGCAGGTACTTTTTGTTGTCCATACTTTTGACAAGGGAGAGAGTGTAAAAAAAGTTGTATTTTAGAATAAGAAGCAATTTTTTTATATAGTGTTGTGTAGTTTTAATTCTTGACACTTGCCCGTTTCCGAGGAATGTTTTATTATCTTAATTAAATAAAGCAATAATGATGCAGGACAGTTACATATATAAGTAGTAAGTAAAGCTGTGTGTAATTAAAATTTATTGCTCTAATTTTCAATTGTGGAAAATGAATGACCGAAATTAGCTGTCATTAAATATTGAATAGATTTTTTATTGATTTATTTTTATCTTTCTCAGGAATTGTGAAGCTACCCATTCGTGACGACCGACCAATGTTGGACCTATCGAAGTAATTAAATCTGCGGCTTCAACTCCTCCGTCACTAGTCATTTGATCTACACTGACATTAGCTTATACTCCACTCATTCAAGATGGGCACCGTCTGGGAGAAGCTGAAGGAGCTAGATGCATATCCCAAGCCGCTGGAAGACTTCCGGATAAAGACATTCCAAGGCGGCGCCGTCACCATCCTCAGCACGGCCATCATGCTCATCCTCTTCGTCTCCGAGCTGAGCGACTACCTCACCCCCAACCTTACCGAAGAGCTCTTCGTGGACACCTCCCGCTCCAACAAGCTCCGGATAGAT
>JAQGAI010002837.1:0-11622 GCA_034696905.1 Lepidocyrtus violaceus
CCACAAGCCCTTTGATTTTCGGCGAGGAAAAAAGAGATGTCAACATCATCTCAACTCAACCCTTTCCTTCTTCCTTCCCTGTAAACAAAAATGATACAGAGAGGAAAAATGCCGAAAAATTCATAAGGGGAAGTCTTCTTCTTAAGGATCAGCAGAATCAAAAGGCGAAAGCCGACAAATAACCTGTGTGGAAGATACAATTTTTTTTGGAAATAATAATGTTTCTGTTATGGATCATTTGGAAGAAAAAAAAAAGTACAAAAATTTTCTTATAAAAACAGAGCAATCTGTCAACATCCGTATTTAAATAGACAGAAAGTCAGAGGCGGAGAGAGAGAGTGAAATGGATGATGTTGATGATGATGATGGTGGAATGAAGTTATTTCTTTTACGGTTTAAGCTCAACCTAATCCATCATCAATTGTGTTTGTGTGGCTTTGGCTGGTGGTGGTGTACGGTGAGCCGCAAAAGGGAAGTGGATGCCGAGCCGACTTTGGTCATATTACCCAGGCACAGCCATTTTTTGCCAAAGATGGAAGGAAAAACGAGAAAGTTGAGGAAAGGAAGTGCTTACTTATCCCTCATAATTATACCGACCGAATCAATTTAGTCACAGTCAAACTAGCAATTCATCATCATTTCAGCAGAAAGATCATAATTTATTATTGTAGAAAAAAATACCTACAAATGGGGTAATTATCTTAAAGGAATTCGTTCCACGTTTCATGACATGACATTGTTTCCTCTCATGGAAAAGGTCAAGGCAGTTTCAACAATAATCTGTGGAATACAATTTTACGAATTTTATTTCGAGGTTGAATCACTAAAAATTAACTTTGCATGAAAATTATTTGGAATTCAATAAAATTAACTTATGCACATTCCAACATGCCCCATGTTACTGTTCCATCCGAAATTATTGGCATTTAGATTGATACATTAGCACCTCACGCAGAGTCCCCCACTCAGCAGCATAGTTCCTTCGGCATGCATGGGCTCTGGTGCGGTGTGGAGTTCATTGGCAATCTATTTGTAGATTTATTAACTTCTCATATTCATGTTCATGTTCAGGCATTCTCTCTCGTCGGAATTCGAAAACATACACAAATGCCTACTTTTACTCACCCTCAACAACCCAACCAACTCATGTTCTCACTCAATAAAAAAAAACTCGAATCCATCTGGTTTCATTGGCAGAGTCGATTCATTGAATAAAAAATGATCATCCTATGAAAAACGTATGGCTCATGTTGCGGTTGGATTTTTACAAGTCTTCTTCTTCCTCAGCATAATTCCGAGAATCTTCTACGGCTTCAGCTAAGTCAGTAATATTGACTGATCAACAAAAACGAGCTTAAGCAAGCAGGTATGACTGTTTGTATGGTATCGAGTGTGAGAATAAGATAAATAGTGATGTCCTCCGAATGTAAATGGTGGCACTGGCACTTCTTGCAGATGGGAAGATTTTTTTCTTTCTCTTTTTATCTTTTTTTTCTGAACATTACTTAAACAGACAGACATATTGAAATTCGAATAACTTTTCTGCTTGCTCGCGCAGCTGGTGTTTGTTTGTTGTATGGCTATGATGGTCAAGTGTGGCCGGGAGTGAAGGAAGGCGGTAGCCTTTTGATAATTTTTTTTCTCATTACCTTTTCCTAATCATGATCAAGATGAATGATGACCCGAGCTGAGTGGAGTGGAGTTGATGGGCAGGATATTCTAATAAAATAATGATAATAATATGCAAAAATATTTTCCTTTCGTTGAATTGTTCATTCAGACCAAACCAACAACAATCAACAAACCTGTGCAAGTTATGTTGATTATGATAGGAGGATTACCGGCTCTGCTGGGTTGCTTGAAAAAATCTGAACAAATTGTAGAGATGCTTTTTTTTGCAGGTGGGAAAGGTAAAACAAATGAATGCAAACATGTTGCGATGTTGATGAGGATGCTGACTTTCACCAGGTCTGAAGACAGTTTTCTCCTTTTCCATTCGCCATTCAAATGGAATGTTGTTCAATACGCGCCGCTTGCCAATTTGTAGTTACGCAACTGCGCAATTATGTTAACTATGATGCATGTCATGTCTTGAGAATTGACATTGAAATTTGACTGAGAAAAGCTAAGAGCTTGAGCTATATACTACGTAAATGTAAATGTAAAAGTAAATGCTTTGGATTTTGAATTAAAAAATGTAGAGAGCATGTACATATGATCCATAATCCATCACCTTAGTCAAAGCCGTTTGGAAGAAAGTGAAAGAAAGCTATTGAAAAAAAATCCATTTTGGTATGGAATTATTTTCTGAATATTATCCAACTCCTTTATTTGCTCGGATTAAAAATGGAAGAGGCTGAAGTTGGCAGACCCACACAAATGGACGACCTCCAGATTGAGGTAGCCTCAACCAGAATCTTTAGAGCAAAGCCATACATAAAGCCGTTTTACAGTAAAGCTCATCATTTGACAATTTTTTCTTTGTTTGTTGCAGATGCAGTTTGCCATTCTGAAGCTGGTTAGTTGGCAAAGTCTAGTCACGGCTCGATCCGTCTGCAAGCTTTGGAAGGACATTATTGACGAGTGGATAGGCTGGAGGAAGGTCGATATCGGGTAAAAATGCAGTGGCTAAATTTGAAATTTTTTAGAATGCTAAATTTGAATTTTAAATTCATTTCATTCATGCAATTATGGTCAGGCCCAACAAATGGCTGAGTCGACGAGATTTCCTCCAGATAAAGCTAGAAGAAATCGGAGAAGTCGGCAGCATTCGAGAGCTCAGAGTGAACGATCCTTTCCTCATGAATGTGCTGGAGGACAAGCCCTCCCCTTGCTTGAAGGTCCCTTATCTGCTGAAGGAACTGAGTTTGGAGTGGAAAATCCATCCCGACCTCTTCCGCAATCTGATCGCCGGAACGATAAATCTGACCTCCTTTGTCGTGACATATCCAGCCTTGGAGCATCTAAGAACTAAGGATTTGGGAAAGCTGCACTTCCCAAAGTTAAAGCACCTCGTGATTACAAGGAATTGGAAAGACACTGAAAAAGTTCCCTCAGACTCGTCCCTCATCAAGCTAGGAGCACTCTTGGAAGGGAACCACTTTTTGAGTTTGACCAGCCTGTCCATAGAAGTAATACACGAGGGCTTGCAAGAACTGGAAGTGTTGAAGCGGCTATTTCCCTTCATTCGCCGCCATCGGGTCTTGCAGGACCTTTATGTCCGTATAGTCCCGTGGGGAATAGTTTCTCCAGCAGAGCAGGCCATTTATGAAGAGGAATTGGCAATCATCGTCAAAGGGATCAGAACAAGTGGATTGGGCCACTCTTTGAGGAATATAGCTTTTAATTCAAGGAACGGCCAGACGTTGAAAGCATGGAATGAATTCCTGGTGATGCATGCTTCCGTTGAAGCTTTGGAGCTGAGACCGGAATTAGAAACTGATGCGGATTTTCTGAGGAGCTTCTGCCTCCAAAACCGGTCCACTCTCAAGAGAGTCATTATGTGCGATGTGTACGCTGTGGATCTCAGCGTTTTCTCCTCTTTGGAGCGTCCTTACTCCCTGAGACTGCATGGCGGTGGACAGCTCGTCGGAGCGAAGGAGCTATCTCCGACTGTGGAATCCCTGACACTCCTCAATTTCCCCATGAGATCCAGTGATCTGGAGCATATCCTATTGCATTTGCCGAATCTCCGCAATGTATTCCTACAAAGGGTGTCTGATAGACGGGAAGGCTATGGCGTCACCTTGGATTGTCTCCAGCATTCTGGTGGAAGCCAGGAGAATAAATCAGCTGACATTTCTGCAAGGGTTCATGAACAAGCAGCTATTTCCTGAAAAAAGGAATAGGGATACCGAATGGGGATCCAGCCAATCCAAGCATCCTCAAACTTAGCTATGGACAGAACGATTTACATTGGGGTCTGAACAAAAATGGATATTACTATGCGAAACATATGTAGGTATGTAAATATTAATGGATGAGGAGCTTTATGCATAGAGCTGAAACTGAAAATTGGATCGCTAAAAAAACAATTATTCCCTAATGTCATTAAAATTAAAATGATAAAATACGCGAATTCTGAGAACGACAAACTTCCTATTTTGATGGCAAACAAGTTATTAAGTTTCATCTGATGATTGATCATAAATCAGTGCCGACTTGGTATTGGCATAAACAGTTTGTCACAGAACAAGAAAATATTTTTTTTAGTTCGGCCATAACATTTACGATTCAGCATTGTTACTTGCTCACAAATATTTTGGATGGAGTTCTATGCAAAATCCAAAAGGCTAATCATGATCATGATAAAATCATATATTTCATACAGAGAGGAAGGGGGAAAACACTCGATCAAGCCTGTACAAAGGCCGACAGTCAAAATTCTACATTCAATATTAATAAAGTTAGTAATAATATGACTATGACACATGAAGGACCTTTTGTCTATGAAAAGGAAAATATTTTGTATGCGTGCATAGTGCATACGGCTATGTCTATGACTGTGACTATTTTGATCTTACACATTTTTTTCCTCAGCAAGCTCAAGCTCAGCTCAATAGAGATCAATCATTTTTTTATTGTGGCTTATTGAAGCATGTTTAATGAAAATTTGGACAAGAGTTAATAATGGACTGGGGTACAACAAGGCACAAACAAGAAGAAACAGCTACCAAAAAAGTCATCAGGAAAAACCTAATTATTGTACATAGTCCGTCACAAATACCTTCAAATTCAAAATGAAATATTGTTCATTCGTAGACATAAAAATCAAATCAATTCATATTCCATGAGAGAGCAGTCATGTCATAGTCATATGCATACAGAAAGCTATTCGGGTCCTTCAAAAATATCATTCAGGATGATGTTGACATGTCACTTTAAATAATGTAACTTGATTAGCGACTCTCTCTCAAAAAAAAATGTTAGGAACAAGTAGTGTACCTGGCACCATCAAATTCTCTTCTACCCACAGATTAGAGATATGAAAGGGAGATAAATATTTGTGATTGTTTATGCTAAAAAAAGCGACAAAGACTTTTCAAGGATCCTCGAGACAAATAAAAATAATCCATTTCATTTTATTTCATTTCATTTGCGATCAAAACCAAGTCATATCAAAGTTCGTTCATCCGAACTAGGTCTGGCAACTGAAGGCCAGGCCATGAAATGAATAAAAAAAATTGAATATAGATCAGATTACCTTTTTGCCGAAAATAATGGTGGCGGACAAAGGGAAGCCAATTTTTATAACGATCTGGATCTCTCCTTCTAAAATAATAATAAAAAGTTCTGAATGAATATGAAATCCTTATAATGAACCATTATTAATTTCTGATGATTGATAATCCCACTTTGGACACTGAGGGAAAAAGAAGGTCTCTCATTGGATTAGATTAAGTCGTCATATCGCGGTCGGATTTTGGTCTTTTTTTAATTTTTTTCTTGCTCTCCCTTCTTTATACATTCAAGAGACAGAGAGGGCCAATAATGTTTTCCTTGTTGATGTATCCATTCATTTCAGAGTTTTTTGTTCCCAAGTACAAAATATTTTATTTCTGGAGAGTGAACAATGATACGATAAATAAAATGTCACTTTGTGACTGGAGGAAAGCAAAAAAAAATATGAATGCTTTCATTTAGGTTTGTTTGTATGATTTTATTTTCATTTTCAGGTAGGGGAATGGAAAAGACAGCTTCAGCTCATTTCAATTCAATTCATAACTTCAAATAGCACCCTTCCGCCTGAATAAAATAGCCAGGTAGAGAGTCAAGGGACCCTTTCAATTTTGTATTTTGCCTTTTCACTTTTTTATTTGGAAACATCTCTATATTTTTGGGTTCCTCTCAATTCTCCATTGCATTGTTTGATCGTGTTTTCACAACACGATCAAAAAAGCTCACACAAATTCTCCTTGCCACACACATTAAAAGGAATATAAATAAAAGGCAGTCGAGCAGAAAAAGAAGCAGAATATTTCGGTTTAATTCCAATTCAGTTACAGTTAAAAAGGTAAGCTATTTTTTAGCAAATAAATTCCAAAACATAAATTCCATTCTAGGTCCAAATATAAAGTCATTCCATCCATTTGTGTGTGTGACCGACCAGTTCTTTCAAATACCAACTGCATTTTTTTTACCAAGCCACACCAACACATTATCATTTTTATTACGTAATCTTTTTTGAGCTCGGACATCCTTCTTCGCACCTTTGCTTATTCGCTGTCCTTCATCCTATTTCAGAGCGCAAATCGCTTGGCATTGAGAAAGATCATCATTTTTTCATACTGGCATATGTAAAGTTCATATCAGAAATCAAAGACACGTCCATGTACAATTTTTATTGGGCTATTTTTATGAAAACCTCAAACGTAAAATCTGTCCTCCTGTCCGTTCTCATATTTCATATCTGTTTACCTACCTATATACGTAACATAACCTTAGTTAGATAAGGAGCGAATGAAATGCGCCGCATTAGCGAAAACGTGAGCATCAACAAAAAAAACCTATTTTAGTCTCGATATGCCTGGTATGAATGCAATTGGCCCTTTAATGTATTTTGTGTGGGTCTCACTCACCTTGTTTTCCTCTTTACTTCACACGTTCAACAACAAAATAGAGATGTGTGTACAGATAAATAAATATAAATAAGTAATCATAATTCCTTGATCCTTCCCAAATAGAATAAAATGCTTTTACAAAAATCTATTCACATATCCCAGGGAGAGAAAAAAACTCACACTTTGTGTTTGTCTTTTCTCCCTTTTTCGGTCTGAGCAGAGATTTGTATTTGTGAACGAACGCGACAGGGACAATGGCACCCTAGATCCCATTTTTTCTCTATGTATATTGTATTGAGATGTCAAATGGCGAGAAAAAGATGATGATGAGGATGTTTCCATTTCAAAAGGGAAAAAATCTCTGAAAAGGTATTATCATTACATTACCACTGGCTAAACCTATAATACACCTTTTCTGGTCCTGATTAAGCTATACACACATAGCCATACTTATGCTTGGATCTTGAAATGGGAAAAAAAGGTGAAAGCGATTTGACACGTATCCATACTTATACATAAGCGCCTACACAACACAACACATTCAAAACAGATTTTTTTTCTTCTCCCAAACAGAAAAACCGTTGACGTTTTCATAAGAATGGATGCGGATGGATGTAAATGTTGGCAGTGAGGCATGAACCAAAGTTAGCTTTTGTTAAATTAGCCATACACGTTCGTTCTGGGTGGTAGCTAAAAATCATCATAATGACAAACGGTTTTGTATGTATGTTTGTGTGAAAATACTTATGAAGAAAAAAATATCAATATGCAATGAACACACTTTGATGACGGGAGACCTTTCAAAATTATCATGTTTCTGCTAAACTGAAATTAATAGGGACATGAAATAAACGGAATTGTGTTGTAAGCATATAAATTGCTAATTAAATTTTTTATTGTTTATTTTTTTTACATGAAAACGGGTGCAAATTTAGTTTAGGTAAAAAAAAATAGCCAATCCAACCCGGTCCATAAAAAAGGCACATACATAATATGCTCCTGATGTTTAACTGCTTGTCTGGAATGGCTTCAGAATTGAAATATCTTAATTTTCCTTCTTTAAAAGGCTTCCTTCCATTTCCATTCTAATTCCCCAAATCCGATTTCCCTTCTTGGTTTCGTTCACTCCACCGCACTAAGCGCATTCCAAACCAAACTAATGGACAGTAAAATATGCTAAAATACTAATGCGCTTAGGAAGGAAACATTTATTTAAGGTAAGGCTTAGCATAAGTATTAGATCATATTTCTCCTGCTGCTGCTGCTACATAAAATCATAAATGTTCTCCACACCACAGCACAGTCACATTTTACATATTACATCACACGCCACTGCGTACTAAGTCAACCTGGAAAACATTAGCCTTCCAAGGAATAAAAATCCACAAGAAAAAAAAACATATCTTCATTCCTATTCCCTTCAGGTTCAGATTGTTCAGGGAACCCCGTCAAAGGTGAATGAGAGAGAGACATGTCAGGTTTGTAACTATTTTTATGTGGATGATTTTTTTTCTCTTCCACGTTTGATCATTGTAGATCGTGCCGATTCGGAATAAAGGAACTTCTCTTATCTGAAGCCTTCTTCTCTTCTCTATAATGCTTACCGAGAGGCTTATGCTTATGCATTATTTTTTTTTGTTAAATGCGGTACATAATCCAGAAATCCGATGAAGACCCAATTCCACATCTAAAAATGTTGTTGAATGGGCTCCTCCTGTGATAACATGGGCATAAGTAGCATATTTTACAGGGATCATATTTTCCTCCCCATGAAAAAAAGCCGACGATGAGGTGAAAAATTTGTTGTAATAACAAAATAAAAAGGAATACATAATTTAAAAAAGGTGTAGAATGACTCTCTCTCTCAACCTATGTAAGTTGGGTTGGGGATGATGATGGTGTTTGGGGGAAAAGGGAATTTATTCACGATGGGGAAGCCAATATCTTCTCACTCATGTTATGTGTGTGTGATGTGATGGGCAGAGCATATTTTGATGAAAATATTTTGCCCGAGAAAAAAAATCAAGAATGGAATGGGATGAAATGAAAAGATCATCATAAGCATAATCATAATCATTAACTTTAGTATTATTATTACAGGGATCATTCAGGTGTTCATGATGTGATATGATCCATTCATATTAGAATTGGTATCGGCATCCCCAGAAAAAAATGAACTTTTTTAACGGAATTTTTAATATCGACATGAGAAGATTGGTTTCTTCAAAGTTATATAACATAACAACATGTCTGTCAGAGAGAGGGGAAATAGTTTCTCATGAGAGCTTATCATATCATATCATATCATGACGTTACATGCTGACTTTCCAGTCTAACTACTTGTTTCAAAGAGGCTCCTCCAACCAAACCAGCCAACTTGACTTCATCTGCTTGAATCCCTCCATCTTCATGTTTTCGGATACGATTACTACACAACTTGTTTTTTTTTCATCTGTTCTGACGAGGGAGAAGTGAGAGCATAATCTAAAACATAACACAAATAGCTTGGGGCAGTTTCATGCGCCGAGCTGTCTGGTCGAGTCGAGTCAAGTCGGTCGGTCGGGATAAAAAAAATTGTTTTTAGTTGAAGACATCAAGAACCAAAAAAAACACTTTAGCCATGCTCTCTGAGGCGCATATGAAATGAATCTCTTTTTCTTCACATTTTAGAAAGATAAATTTTGATGAATATTTTTATTACGTTATCACATGTGGCTCAGGAATGAGCTGAGAGAGAGGAAAGGAAGGTGAGAGCGCTCTCTCTGGTCCGGTCATATTTTATTACGTAAAGGTCTCACACAAACTGATTGTATATCTCTGGCTGCCTCCGCGTGTTAGCTGTAAAAAATAAAAATTGATACCTGTTTAAAAAAAATGAACGCTCTTTTTTTCTCTGTGGATTTCAAAACATTTTCATCAGCGCTGGCCGTGAAATCGGCTTTCGAAAAAAAAAATTGAATAAGGAAAAAGAGACGACGACAAGTCAGAGTCTCACACATGTGGGGAGGAACAGAGGAATCCTCCATTCATCAGGCCTACCACCACCACCATGGATCATTCATGGCCATGTTCATTCCAAAACATTTCACATTCCTTCGCTTGGGGAATTTTTTTTATTTTTCGTTTTCCGAAGAAGAAAAAAAAACTAACCTATAAATTTCCTAGCCCATTCAATTGCTCATGACATGGATCATGGCTCGTTCGTAAGCGGAGTTGTTGAAATCTCAATTATGCGATGTCTTCCGACAAATACTTTTCCAAATTCCAAAACATCCTCCTTCAAAGTGGGTAGGTCAAAAGTGATAATGTGATGATGCGTGAGGCAGTGGAAGAAAAAAAAGTCATCATGCGCTATTATTATTATTGTTACAGCTTTTGAGATGTTCTCTGGTCCCGGCGTGGTGTCGCAAAGGATGGGGATTCGATACGGGATCTCAGCAGCAAGCTAAGCGCAATTCAACTAAAGTTCTCAAATGAAAATGGTGAAAAGTTTTCTAACACAAAAGCAAACCAACTCCGCCTACTTTTTAGTCAAAGGGAAAAATCAGAAATTTGATGTCTCTTTTCCCATTTTCCAGTCTTTTGGTAACCCTACTGGGGAGGCTTTTATGTTGGGGAGTCAAAGAGTCACTTTATTGTTGAGAACTTCACTTTTTTCACTGTGGCTGTTTCTCATATAGATCGCCCGTTAAAATGCGTTAAATATATTTGTATGCGTAGATACCTGGCTGTGTGACTCTTCTCATACGTGAAATTAAAGAGTCTTCCTCCTCCTGTGGGGTTTCATTTTTCACATAAAAGACACATGATGATAATCGAATGAAATGAAATAAAATGAAAATAATGTCTTTTGAGAAATCAACCTGTAAAAATCGCACAAGTTGAAAAGGTCATTTGTGAAGAAAAGCTGATGAGAGATGGTGATGACGGAGAATTGTATGAAGAAAAGATTAAGATGTGTTCGTTTCACATTTTATTCCTTTGACCATTTTCCGCTTTCTTTTTGTTAGGAGGACTGGGATTTGTGTAGGGAAACGGGATCCTTTTGTGAGGACTGAAGAGATAAATTAAAAGTCAATAATATGTGGGGTCTTCCCGGTCCTGCCCTGCCCTTCCCCCGTTCTGTGATGTCATCATTAAATGAGTTAAAAGTTAAATATAGCCTGAAACATCAACCCGAAATGTAATTATCATAAAAACTAAATCTGTTCTGTAACGCAGTTTAATCATGGAAGAATGCTATTTATGTTCAGTTTTTATAATTTTAATCCCAGCAGCATTTAGCTTATCGTAACGGGAGCTTAAATGCTCTTTACTCAGCTTCAACTCTCAATTTTCTTTCTTCTGTACAATGCACATTCCTTGTCACAGAAGGATCTAATAAAAATCTCCGATTTTTTAAAGGATTTCAATTACTCAACCCCATACCTGTGACGTTTCGAATATTTTTCTACCTTTCCCATTTTCCCATTTTGGCTATAACAATAACAATTCGATTCGGCCAGGCAGGGACCATGCATTAAAAGCTGAACATTCATGCCCTCAGTCAGTTCGGTTGTGCAGAGTGAAGAATTCAGTGACACGGGAATGTCTTAAGCCGTCGATGATTAAGTCGAAGCAATTAATAATGGCACGCTTCAATTGAAATCAACACCTTCAGAGAGAGAAGAAAAAAAACGATAAAGGATTAAATCTCTGTTCTTTTTAGCTGATCTGACAATATAAAGCGTTCTCTCCCCACAGGGGACAATCTATCTGGATCATCGTCCGATGCAACGTAGAAAAAAAGAAGAAAGAAAATCTTATTTTCATACGAAGACTAATGGCAAGGCATTTAACCAAGCAAGTCATTTCATGTAAATTCAAAACTGATGCGATCTTTTGTCTTCTCGGAAGAAACGGGCATATGCATATGACTAGAGTAAGCAATGTGTAATACGGAGGAATCCCTCCTGACATTGATTTTTTTATATTTAATGTTCCTTACACGATGCTTAACAAATTACCGGGATGGATGCCAGGAGGATATCACTGTCAACTTTTTTTATGAGGTTGGATATGT
>JAQGAI010002838.1:0-11622 GCA_034696905.1 Lepidocyrtus violaceus
TACCAGTTTTATCAGATTCAAATGCACCCAATTACAAATAGATATGGCTAATCATTTCTTAAGTTATATCATCCTTACGCTGCTTCCTATCAACGTACTTCTTTGTACGGGTGACCTATCTCATTTAACTATTCCAGAAAACAAATTATTTGCACGTTTCTTTTGCAATGTTTTCAAAAACTTTCACCTTCACGTAATTATAATTGACCCCACAAACAATATTAGCACATTACATGAAAACTTTCTTCGTGCCTTTTTTAATGAATCTCGCCGAGCATGTTTATTAGATTCATTTAACGTAAATACTTTTGAGATAGTTTCAACGCACGGAAGTTTTAACCCGGAACACTACCATCATCAGCGCGGTGGTCAAAAAACCAAAGAAAAACGTTTTTACAGTAAGAAAATGCAGGGGAATTCGACGGTGACTTTACACAGCACCCGAAAATATTCAATTCTACAAGCAAATATCTACGCAGACATTAATTTACAATCCGCCTTACGTCTGCTTTCTATCAACAAGTTTCAAATCGTTCCTAATTTAGTCCTTCTTGTGAGTGATTCTGTAAATGAGGATGTGTATTTAGATATTCCACATGAAGTTCCAATGACTTCTAACTTTATTGCAATTTCTAATTCCACTTCTGCACATTTTATTTGCTTCACCTGTCCTACAATACTGCGTCACTTGGAAGGGACGGACGCAACGAATTACGAATGGATTAATTCAAACTGGGCAAAACTAAACAGAAATTTTCGAGGAGCATACGTTGATACGGGAATAGGAGGATACATGGCTGATTACTGGCAATTTCTATATGGATCATGTAACATTCACAAACACCACGGAGGGGACGCTTTCGAAAAGATTTGTATTCATCAAAGTCTTATGCCACGGTTAAATTACACAATAACAAGATGGCGAGCTGGACGCTTTGGCCGGATGCTTCCCTTCGGAAGGATCGATCATGGAATGATGTTTGTATCACAGAATTTGGAAATTACAAAACGGAATGATGAAGAAATCATTCGTCATGCAATGAAGTCAGATCCATATACATTTTTCATAGACATGGATAAAGTCTCTCGTCACAATATGTTTGCTGCGCTACAAACTTTCCATCTAAATGTTTGGATAACTGTATTATTATCGACTGGGGTGTTTTCAATAATTTGTGCTGGAATACAAGCTTTAGATCCCATTGATGGACTCAACGTAAACGCAATATTTCCATCATTGTGGGAGGCAACCTTTGGAATCATCCGAGGTTTCATAGATCAGCCCTCTCCAATTACAAGCACATTCCTCAAAATTTTTAGAAGTAAAGGATGCGGTTTAATGATGATAGCATGGGTGTTATGGAGTTACATGGCAATCCTGGTTGGACAGTATTATAAAGGGACGATGGTTTCATTAATTACAAAAAAGCCTGCTCCTAGTCTGCCCACCGACTTAATTCATTTAATGAATGATGATGATATTATAATCATTACGACTGGAACCGCCTACAAGTGGAATTGGACAACGAACGTAAACCAACCATTCTCTACTCTCAGAGATCTCATATTAAAAGACATACTTCAATCAGTTAAGGACCCAAATCCATCATCCATTTTGCAACGGTTGCAAAATTCCATAAATTGGGTGAATCATGGCAGCCCCGACGAATATTTGACTGACAAGGTTTTCAGCAACCCGGTGCAATTATTCGAAACAAACGATAGTTTCAAACCATCGGAGACGTTTGCAATGCTCGATCCAGAGAGTGACGTGAATTTCAAAAGACTTCTGCTAAAAGTATTTACAGATAGGTGGGTATCCAAGAGCTATCCACTGGAGGCGTTACGCTCGAGAAATTTCATGACCATTTGGAGAAACGTGCTGTATCGATTTTTCCCTCCACTTCTAGCAAAACTTGAGGAGGCAGGCATTATCCACCGCTGGCGACAATTTGAAGTTAAAATTGAACGGATCTCGTTTATCAGACGAATACATACAAGACTATTACATGATATAAACATTACAGAAACCGACGATAATAGAACGGTAGTGAAACCTCATTTTCAAACGTTGCTACTTGACAATGTTCACAACTTTGTATTTACTGGGGAAAAGATTGAGCTATCCCAGGTAGATGACAAGATGGTCGATTTATCCAGTCAATTGAGCACATTCATTTTACTTCTTTATTGTTTAGCGCTAGGCTTCGTGTTGTTTCTGCTCGAATTGCTAGTAGCAAAACTTCAAAGTATTCATCATCGCTATAAGATGAAAACCACCGTCATGTTTTACATTAAATGAATTACTTAGGCATAAATAGCATAGCATAACCACAAATAGCGTTATTAAACAAGTTTTGGCCACCTTAAAGCATCCACAATCAAACAAAATTTCCCATGTAGGTTATGCATCGAAATTTCATTTCCATCTGTTTATTTGCGAACTTTTCTACTTGAAATGCTTATTTTCAAGCTAGTTAAGTATGACATGCACAAATAACTTTAATAATGATTATGACAAAAAAACATGATTAAAAACGTGTCACTTGTCAGGTAAAGTCTTATATGTCATTTGAAAATGGTTGAGTTGTATTTTAAAAATTATCCTTTAAGCATTCAGACATGTTTGATAGTCGCAGCTGCAAAATATTATTTACAAAGTGTGCTAAAGGTTTTGAATAAACTATGTTGAAAAAAATGTTTCAGATTTCCAGTACTTCCATCATCTTACTTACATTATTGATGAACCTAGTTGGAGCAAACATTTCTAACAGTCTGGCAAGGATTGCCCCAGTTTTCTTCTCCCAATTCAACATTAATTTTATTATTGAGGTGACGAAGGACTGGAGAAACCAGAAGCAAAATATACTAAATTTTCTTGAACTGCATAGTGAACCTTTGAAAATACAATCCGCAACTTTTGAAATCACATACAAGCATGGAGAAAATAAAAATTATCATTATAATTATGGCTTTCTGAGAAAACTGCATAGTCATAGGAAATTTTATACATTCCATGCAGATGTGTACTTGGACTTTCTCACTGCTACTACAATACTAAAAACACACGAATTTAAAATAGTCCCAACCATAGTTATCCTTCTTATTGACAACATCCCCGATAACTACTTGACGCATATCTATCATAATCTACACTCCGTCCCATTGACCTCAATTTTTCTGGGAATTCGACAGTTTGAAACGGTGCACATGATCTGCTTCACCTGCGAAAACGGATTTGGGGATATTGGTGTACCACCGAATTATAACTCCGGTATAGTTCCAACGAAGTTGACTCGCTTGGACGAAATGTGGACATTCCTCAACAAAAATTTTAACCATTGCCCAATAACAACTCATATTTACGAACACTGGTGGGCAGCGGTATATTATGAGCAGTATTCTTGCAACATTCATAAAAGCAAAGAGACCTTTTACTTCAAGGAAATATGTGTTCATCAGACATTTTGCAAATATCTCAATTACACATGCATCTTCCCCGCCCATCGAAATCCACAACCGTGGGCTTTGGAAGACCATGGCCGGGTTTATCACACCATAATTATGGAACTTGGAAACCTCAATTTTATTAGAACTTTACCTGGAGATTTTTTAGCACACGCCGTGGCGGTGGATCCCTACGCGTTTTTGATTGTAACGGATTCTCCATCCCCAAGTTTGCTAGCCATTTTGGAGCCCTTTGGGTACCTGATCTGGGTCACACTGATTATTGCATGCTTAACGTTTCCCTTCATTTTGGCCACCCTGATACGATCCGCGTCTCCATTATCCCTAAACTTTATTTGGATTACCGTTGTGGGGACGATTATTGACCAAGCACCATCACGTCGATTTGCTGTACATCTTAACAAGAAAAGGTCGACTTTTGTGATGCTTTTATGGGGTTTCTGGTCCTTCCTAGCATTAACTCTAAGCTATGCATACAAAGGAACATTGATGTCATTCATTACAGCCAAACCTCCTCCAAAAGTTCCAACTGATTTGGAGTCACTGTTGGACAGTGGTATATCGATCGTTACGATGAGCAGTGGAGGATCTGGAAAACATATTCATTCAATATTGAAAGATATGGTTTTGCGAGACGTACTTAAATGGAGCAATGAGCCAATTCCCGATTCCAACATTTTCAAAAGATTAAATTCGACACTATTTTGGTATCAAGAGACTCCTTCCGGACTAGCTCGCATCATCACTTCCGAAAAGAAGTTGAAACTTTCCGAAAACAAAACGATAGATATTCCAAATAGCTTCGCAATCATGGATCCAAAACCAGCTATGAATTCAGTGCGAATTTTGCTAAAGTTCTTTTCGCAGAAATGGATTTCTAACAGCTATACTACAAATTCCTTGGTTCAAATACTGACTTGGGCATCAAGAAGAAACTATTTTCACCGATATTTTACCAGATTAATGGGAGTGCTGGAAGTCTCCGGTATTAACAGGAGGTGGATAGAGTACGTAAATAAAATGAATTTGATCAATGAAATCCGCGGGTTGCAAATGACTCTTGGAGAAAAGTCAAATGAGACAAGTCACAATCAATATTCGAAGCTACTGAATAATATTCACAATGTAATATTTTCAACGAACAAGGGAACAGATTTGACATTGCCAGACAGGATGCATGAAGAAGGGATCAAGATAAAACTGTCAGATCACAAATCTACGATTATTACGTATTTTCTGTGTCTGCTCATCACAATAATTGTATTCATTAGCGAAATCATTTATAGGTCAAGACAGAAATGCGGTGTGAGAAAGAATACCGAAAGAATACCAAGAATTCGAATGTCCTACTGAACTTCTCCTCAACTGCACTTCATATCGCGAATCCCAGAATTGTATCTCTGCACAAGATAGAGTAACCCGATGATATGATATGCGTCATTCAATATTCTCCTATATTTTTTTAGGTAATTTCACACGCACGATAAAGCGAAGCGAAAAAAATTCCTGTAAAGATTTTGTGATTAGAATAAGAATGCACATTCAATCGGTGACATTTGACATTTTTCGAATGCATAGCAAATACATTTCGTGAGATCGAGCACGTGCTTTCCATGAAACTAAAAATATGTATAATTCATAAAAGTGTTCCCATTGACAGGGAAAATAATACGTACCTATTTGCATATGATGTAAGAATATTTCTCTTTAATGATATTCGTAAAATCACTCTGTAAATACAATTTTACGTATTAATACTTTTATTTGGCTATGGAATAAAAAATGGAAATTTTAAAGTAATAATCACTCGATAGGAAATATTTATTCAGCATCTGCATTGATATTGAGAGTAAACGAAATGAAACGGAAAGTTTTCGAGATTTTTCTGGATTAAAATATGCATTAGAAAAGAAAAGTGTCCCGTTGTTTGTTTGTTATGATCTTGACTTAAAATCCAGAAAAGTCCTTCCTGAGCTTATGTGTGTATTTCTAGAAATGAATGAATTTTCAACAAGGTGCAAGAACGACAAGGTCGTTCTCAGGATCAAAAGGGTACGTACACATGCGAGTAAACCTGTACGTACTAAGCTATTTAAGTACCTATGCACTTTCTTACGATGCACCCTGCAACAATTTGACATTGATAAAAGGGCAAAAACAAAGTTTACTTTGGGTCTAGGACAAGCCCAGCTATCTTGTTACTTTTCTGAAGTGACACAGTGAAGTATTTAGCCCTTTGATCACTCGTCCTCGCCCCCAACCTTGTCCATGAATAACTAAACTAAACTGGAACCTATTATTAGAAATTCGGGATTGAGATGAGTCTCCCCAAAGTATATAAAATGTTGGGAGGGAATTGAACTTCAAGTCATTATCTTCAGGTTACTTCATCAAGTAAGAGTCACTTTTTTACAGTTGTCCCACAGTACCGCTAATTCACTTCCAAAATGCCGTTCACACTTGAACTGCTGGTAAGACTCGCTAAACCAACTAAAATACCTTATTATTAAATACGAAAGTTTTTATTTTCTTTGAATGTTAATTAGTTGTGGGATTTTTATTAACAGATTCTAGTCCTCATGTCAGTCCTGCTAGTATTCCAGGTAAATAATACTACCGGAGCGGGAGGCATCTCATTGAAGGATGTGCAGATGAAGCCTGGGAAAATTAACGAGAAGAAATATGTTCAATACGTTGCAAATAAACCTATCTTGACGATGTCCGAGTCGAATGTCCAGTTTGATGGAGATGTGTACTACGCTACGGATGATATGTAAGTCAATCTTGTCTTGTTAATAAATCAACCAATTTGCCAATACTAACCTTGGATAAATATCAATGACGTAGGTGGGTGATTCATGAATTTTTCTTTTGGTATTTTTAGGACTTGGGATTGGAACGACAGCCATCAACAGCCTTCCCAAAAACCAGCCTTATATTTGGCAGATCCCTTTATCAACATCCAGCAAGCGCCAGGCCAGTTTCAAGCAATGTTCTGAACGCCAGAATGATTGCTGTTCTCTTATTTTTATTGTTTTATGCAAATATGGAAGTCTGATTGTGAGATAATTAAGGAAAGTGACTGTTAAGTTCAATTTTTTAAAAATCCTGTATACGTTTGTTGTGAAATACAATAAAAAGTTGGCTTTAAAAACATCAATGTAAGTGCAATTATATACAGAACTTTATTCCGATTCGGTCATCTCATTGAAGATAGTTTAATTTAAATAGCAAAACATGGCATAAAATCATCGAACCGAATGTGTAAAAAATGCAACTGAAATTAATTTGAACACCACTTTTCTCCTAAAACTGTACACATAAATTTAGTTTGGCATTGCAAAACGAATGACGGCAAGTGTTTTTCTCGACTGCAGTTACATCTTGCTTAAGAAGATAAAATTTCCAACGGAAAAGCAAAGTAGGTTATTTCACCTTCGTTCATTCGACTCTTTTTCTGCTGGGTGGCACTTAAAGCGCAATACTGGAATGTGAAATGTTTTCACTTACATCAGCATGACTGTTCTATCTCTCACGGACGTAATGTACCTTGCACAATTTAGTACCGAAATCCACGCTTACTTTTCCTTCCAAAACTTAGTCTTAAAATTTCTGTGATAAATAAACCGTCAACTTTTATTATTACTATACTGGCACCTGACCTCATTCAATAGGTTTTAATTTTTTAAATTGACTTGACCGCAAAGTTTGGTTTAGAATATTGGAAATGAGATCAGGACATGATTAGCATTTGAATGGAATCCCAGTTTTACTTTCAACTTTTGCCCCACTTCCGGTTGACAAACCTGGCCCATCTTAGAAAGATATGATCCGTAGGGGTTGAAACAGACTTCGAACTTTGCAATCTTGATACTAATTTCCCACGTAAAGTATCAGTTATCAATTGATGTTTGCTAATATCTAAGGTATCAGTAAGGTAAGGTATTAGTAAGCATCAATTGACATTGAGAAAGCGGAAATATGTAACCTGAAAGCTTTTTTTGGAAAGTTATTGTACTTATTGTACTACTACTGTTACGATAGACATAGTTAGGTATCCACAAATAATACACAAATAATAAATAATCTAGGTATCCACCCCATCAATCAGCTAATGAAGTAATGCTAAAATATACATTACTATTACTATTCTTTTGTCAAGTCCAAAATAACTGGCACGTTGGAAAAATGTGGTTTGCAATGGTCTCTGACTTTTTTTTAGGTTCAATACTCTCAACAAAAATGACGATTTTCCGGGTGAATTACGTTTCGTACCCTGGAAGCGTTTCCCGTTACTGTCACCACTGATCCCGTTTCACCCCACAGCAATGCGTCTCTTTTGTTCGTAAGTGCTTTTATGAATTATCTTTCAGTCGAAAGGAACCTTCCATTTTCCACTTTACACTCATGTCACGTACCAGCTAATTGATTTCCCCAGTCATTTCGGAGTTCGAGACACTTACGATACGATTGCCAATCTCCTATGCAAATCCCAGAGTTTCAGTTTCTTTTTCGCAGAAAATGTGTTTTTCTATCATTTATTTATGTAGGTATCATCATATCATATCATCACTGTACATTTACTCTAGAATTTTAAAGCGTGTTTCTTTGCATATCACCACAAAAAGGAGACAGACACCACGATCATCATTATCGTCGTACCACAAAAACCCTGTCTGAACTCACAAGCAACCGAGTTGACTGAACTTTACCCAACAACTGTCAGAATATGAAAAAATAGCGATGGCGTTCCAAGCAGTAGCACAATAAGCTTCCTTCCGGGATCGTTAAAGAATTGGTTTTACCAGACAAAAAATATGACAATTATCTTGACTTCGTTAAATTCTATTGTTGCATTTTATAATTGACGTACTAACAGGAATGTGAAAGCTAATCATATTATTCATATTCGAAAGAAACGGATCTGAGGGCATATACATCATTATCATTACCATTAGAGTCATTTAGTAAATATAGCGATCATAATGCTGATGCATTCGCTTTGACAAAAAAAACGGGGGGAAATTTCATTGGCTTTCGTCATCAACGTCCATATAAACTAAGGTACTCCGTTTTGCGTTGGGAGGGAATAAAACTGAATTCAGAATAAGTTGGGTGCGTGGGCGTTCGCATAAGAAGCTTTCCCCAACTATGGAATTCGTTTTTTTTCTTGGATTTGTATGGATAAGTGAATTGATAGAATTATATATCCGATGCCAGCTTGGGGTGTGCTCGTTTCTTCTCTTGTGCTCACAGTTCCGTTGTTATTTGTTTGACTGGTATTCAGTGACGTGTGTCTTACAAGAACAAGTTTCGTGAAGGAAGAGAAAGTAGGAAAGAACAAACAATGGAAGGAAAACATGAATGAGAAAATTATGAAAGGAACAGGAACTCCGGGAAAAGGCCACATGCAGGGAAAGGCATAGCACGACTCCAATGAATCTCTCGGAGGAAAGTATATTGTAAGCAAAAATTCATTCTTAACAACAACGGGGCGAGGAGATTGAAAGTAGATTGAAGTATAAAAAGCTCGTTCTCTTTTTCGACCACCAGTCTATCTACAGAAGAAAGGAAAGTTGCCGTCGGTAAATTGGTTAAAGCTTCTAACGGGAGAATGCAAAGGAGTAAAAGCATAAGCCTAGTTGATTGTAAATTACTGCGAAGAGGTTGTTCCAACCTTCCCTTCCCGGAACTTATAATTGTAGATTTTCCACTATTATTAAATTTTCTTAACGAATATCATATCTTCCGGGTGAGTTGAGATTCTCCAAAGGTTCCGTTTACTCATGGAGTAGTACTAGTTTGTTTATGCAGACAACAGACATATTGTGGGTTTCATTCAGCTTTTTTCTCCATTCAGGATTTGCTTGTTTTTGAATTCATAAACGTTCAAAACGAAACGAAAACACTTATAAAAGATATGATTACTGTTTACTAATAGCCAACGTATGTGGGTGTGTCTATTGTACTGCTGTACAGAAAGAAAGGAGTTGGTTGAGTGTTTGAGGTCTAACTCAATCAGTGGTGATTGTATTTTACTGATGGTCCAGGCGGAAGTCATTCCAATAAATGAAACAATACTGTTTTTATGGGAAGTAAAACAGCGGTTAGCTGTAAACGAATTTTCAGAACTTTCAATACTTTATGCCGATTGAAGATGAATGAACTTACTAAAATGACGATGGGAGAATTCGCAAAAGTCAAAACAGGAAGTGATAGTCGAAGTCTTATTCATTTAATGTTTCAGGCTGGTCTTCTCGCCTCTCATCATTCGAATACGATTGGTTTTACATCATTGGTATGGTATGGTACAAGTATGTATCTCTTTTTTTAAAGAATGAGCGTCAGTCTGGTAACAATGTTCTATTTTGAATCTCTATATCTACGTTGGGTTTCTCTCCGGGTGAATGGCCTATATGATTGATAGATGTTTATTACATTACTTTACATCATTTTACAGGTTTACGTTTGGGAGCGTTCACACGTCTTCATTTCATATTAGGGACACGCCATAGCCATACTGATCATAATGAGGTACTTCCATTTCCCATCTTCAGCCGCAACAGACATTTTTAGTTTCTTTTCCATTCAAGCTCCAGAGTAGTAGAGAAAAGGGTAAATGTCCTCATTCCTTTTTTTGGCAAAGTCTTTCAGATTCCAAAATCACTGCACGAATACCACGGATCATATATGAATCCCCGAGTGAAAATCAAAAACGTGCAGTTTTTGTTTACTTTCACTCTTTGTCAGTTTCATACCATCATCATGTCATTAAAGTAAATAACAAACCATCAGAGGCAACAATCAGCATTTGAAAATGAACATTGTTTGCATACAGGAGATAAATATTATCGACTACATGCGTAGAATGTACCAGCATGAAATATGGAATGTACAAGCCGGGACTAGAAATTTTTCTGGATTTAGATCAAAGACAGAAGCGAACTGGAAAAATATACATATTTCGTTTGAAAATAAAGTAATCATAACGGTGACAAGAATCTGTATCTCATCTCCCCATAAGTAGGTCATTTGATTCAAATCCAAGAAAAATGAAACCAGGCGACTCTGCTACAATGGGAAAAGAAGCTAAAAAGGAACCGAAATAGGATTAATTTTCTTGGACACGTACATAATATATGAATTTAAAAATTACATACATTGTTACATCTCCGTATATCTACAAATACAAATTATATCTGTAATGCATTCAAATTGGATTCCATCATCATTATCATGTTTCGCATGGGCATATATTATTATGCAGGCAGGTATGTCATAGAAATGTTTACTCTTTGTCATCATGATGATGGCTCTTTCCTCAACCGGATTGAAAAGTTGGATGATACATTCACCAACCAAATATCAATGACAGGAAATGAAATCCGATCAGAGAGCATACTCTCTTGAGACCCTCCTTCTGGCTTTCTAGAGAATTATAATGATTCACTTTCTTGGGAACAAGACCTTCAAGCTATCTGATTTTCTCTACAGCAGCTTAGCATAGCTTCGTTATTGTGGTTTCTCTTCCACTTCGGCCATGGGAAGATGACCAACTTACGGATTTTCTTGGAATGAAATCATATCTGGTCTAACATGAAGACTGGGGGCGGACAGAAAGACGTGAATAATATGTAATTCAATTATGTTTATTGAAGGTATTAAGTCGATTACCTCTTGATTATTTTTCCCTTTGCAACTTTTTTTGAATTAGCGAATGATCAACCACCTAAACAAAGTCTGTGAATTAATCCTATTTGAGAAATTTTGTAAAACAATCGCTGATGAATGACACGCGACATGACACGTCATGATTAGACGAATTTCGTGATGATGTATGATTTTTGTGAAATATGCTAAAAGTAAAAAAAATCGCACAATACTACTCATCGTAAAATAAAATGTTAATATTAGCTTTGAAATAAGTAAAAATAAATATAAAAAGCCATACATTTCACTGTTTCACACAAAAGATAAAAGGCAGCATATCCGCAGCTTAAAAAGTACAATAAAATAGGTAGATTAAGTTAGGAAGTTAAGTGTACTTTTAGTTAAGAAGCGCATTGAAGCTTCTTCAATAAAAACAATACTTTTTATTTATAGTTTCTTAAGTAAATCAGAAATCAAATACAAATAAACAGTCAAAAACACTAT
>JAQGAI010002839.1:0-11614 GCA_034696905.1 Lepidocyrtus violaceus
TAAAGCTTAAAAGATTTTGCAACTCTGATTTGCAATCATAGTATTAGAAACCCATTAGTAGTTTGTAAAATCTATGTTTGCAATTTGCAACTTACCAACCACAAATCATTGAATTGGATTTGAATTGGCAGGAAACCCTTCTCCATGATCATTTCTGTCTATGAAACTTTTATTCTACTTAAGTAATCCC
The DNA here is from genome assembly GCA_034696905.1 of Lepidocyrtus violaceus. Taxonomy (NCBI): domain Eukaryota; kingdom Metazoa; phylum Arthropoda; class Collembola; order Entomobryomorpha; family Entomobryidae; genus Lepidocyrtus; species Lepidocyrtus violaceus. The sequence continues at coordinate 191 of JAQGAI010002839.1, forward strand.
TCTCCTTGAAAGTTTGCAAATCTCCTCTAATCAGTTTCAATTCCGGATTATAGAACTAACAATTTATTTCCAATCTGAATAATTCGTCGTAACAAGCCAACACCAAAAGCAAACAACAAACACGACTTGTGTGGGAAGACTTATGCATGAAATCAAATCAACTCAAATTATTTTCCCCAACAATGATACAAAATCAGACGCAATTGAAACTAGCAGCTTGATTTCCCTTTCACCAAAATATAAAAGAAAAACAACAGCTTTCGCATTTACCTTTACAAATCTTTGCAAAAACAGTCTGATACCGAGAAGAAATCTTTTTCATTTTGCAATCCCTTTCATCTTTCTTTTGAACAATTTTAAAGACTTTTCTCCCCATCCAATTAATTGAACGGGAGTCTGAAGCCCGTTAAAATGCCAAAGTTAACAAACTTGTTATGTTACGCTTTTTATTTTTAGACGTGATTTACTTTTCTGTAAGTCTGACTGATACGCTTTGCGTGCACACTAACTTAAGCACGTTTTTATTCCCCTTACCTGTGAGCGATGACCTCGAAGATTGTAGTTTGTGCGGAGGGGTACTTCTGACGGATTCTTTTTCCAGTGTGAGGTAGTGTAGGTCACGCCGAGGACGCCACGGACGTTCCCTGTGGCAAGCCACCCTTCTTGGTAATAATGCGTCCGGTTGAGCTTCCAGCCTTCGTCCTGCCAAAACCACAAATACCCAAAAGGGTGAAAAAATTACATATATAAAAAATTCAACTCAACTCGTTTTGTATTCCCATATCCTCACACATGAATCATTATAAACCATCCATGTTCCAACGATGACTGGCTAAAGCCCATACTAATGCGATGGTAATTATATTTGACCTTCGCGTTTTCCCCCGAAAGCCCACATCAAACAAGAGGAACACCATAAATGACTTGGTATGTTCCTAGCTTTCACTCAAGCCTTTTTTTTTATCAAACCATATGCCAAATGGATGGGGTAACATTTTATTGTCATGAAAGGAAATGATTGCAGGTAACAGGAAATTAAATCCAATTTGCCCATACTTTTTTGTACGCCTCATCAAACAAAGCAATCACATCCCTAACCATATTGACTATCACCGTCATCAGCATTGTTATTATCATTAATATTTTATTTCAAGACTTGCGTAACTTATTTTTGTTTATTAAAAAATCAACAACTTTTTCTCGCTGATTGAACAATAGATAGTGCAAATAAGGAGAAAAATAATACGCAATCACTTTATTTTTACTCTATATTTATCAATTTTTATGCGCATTTCAGTTTCAATTTCAATTGCACATTCAATCAAGACACCATCACAGAAGAACTCATCAAAATTATGCCTTTCCATTTCCCAATAATCTGATTCCATCAAAGAGAAAGTTTTTTTTTACAAAAAAAAGAGATTTTTTTTCGAGGAGAGAAGACATCCTCTTCGATTCATCTCATTATCCCCTCTCATGTTTGATAACGTGCTTTAATCACGTCAACCGTTTCTTTTCCTTTCTGGAAAATTTCATTTTTTTTTCGTCTCCTTTTCCGTTTCCTTTTTAACATCTTTATTAGAGTGTGAGTCAATAACGATTTTGTTTGAGTGAGGCAGCTCAACCGTGAAATGTGAAAGTTGGAGAAAGTTAAAAAAAACATCGAAAAGATGATTTCCAACTTTACATTTTTTATCGGCTAGCGTCTCCGTGCGTCATGACATCGGATGATATCTGTTTCAAATAGGTTGGGTGGATGGGATGAGATTGTGTAAATAGAGATAAGGTTTTCCTCCTTCAATTTTAAAATTTCACGCCTACTTCACATCATCCTCATCCTCCTCGATTCTTTATAGTTTTCTCCTCCGTGTGTTACCTCCCGAAAATTGCTTGTTTGAGAGGAGGTAGGTGAGGTACATACGTGAATAAAATATGGCTCATGTGTCTACCGTTTTCTCTCTCTCTAAAGTAGTACAAGACAACTCGATATAAAAATTCTGTGAGGAGAATAAAAGAAAAACAGTCAGTTTTTTTTGCCTGTTCCCCGTTGAAAAATGGGACTCTGGAGGGCAGCTTCCCTCTCTGGCTGAAGTTGACATAAAAAACATGACAAGCGTTTTACTGGAAGCGTGTCAAACAAAGCTATACTGTTGCAATAAGTAAGCAGCGTTCTTTTTTCTCTTAGGCTACTGCTTCGCAGCTTCTTTCTTGCTCCACTTTTTTTTACCTGTCGCTTTCATCACAACTTTATTTCAGACAGTTTCCCATGCATAAAGGAAGAAAGAAATAGAATCTGTTTGATGTGTACTTTCTCCTTTCCAGGAAAGTCAGACGAAAGAAAATTTAAAGCCAAAGAAAGTTAGAAACAGATTGGGATTGAACTATGAAGGGAAAGGGGGATGAGGTGACCTTGAAACCAATCTTGCTTGTTTGAGCTTCTGCTTCAATCCCCATCATCCCATCTACATCATCATCATCATCATCAACAACATCATGAGCCATGTCTAATCTTTCTGTTTCCCGAAACGAAATTATTTGCAAGTGACACCTTCAATATCAATCCGTCTAGTTTTTATTATTATGCTTCCCTCCAACTTTCACTCCTGCTTTGTCCCCGCCCCTCCCCACCATTAAGACTAGGACTACCAACCATACCACACCTTCCTGTCTCAACTTTTTATCTCCGACAAGAGTTGCGAAATGAATGAGACAAACTATGTGACAATCCCTGTTAAGCGCCACTTGTCTCCGGGAAAAAGTTTCTCTTTGTGTCACTCAATTAATATCTGAAGACTTTCAAAGACAAATTTTCCCCATCCTGCTGATGATGACTATACGACAATGGCTGGGAAACTTCATTAATATTTTTTTCTTGGAAGTAAGTAATGTGTGTCCTTCCTTCTCACCCACTCACTGTCAGTCTCCTTCCTGACACCAATTCCAAAATCCACTTTTTTCTTTCTCTGTTATAGTTATAATTTATTGAGCACAACAGTAAAAAGTAATTTGAACAAAAGTTTTTAATTGAATGTCGTTTCTTTCACTCTTTCCCCTTCCTCAACGAGTTATGTAATGGGAATGGCAAATAAGTGGAATGTATTCTTACTCTTTAACAGTTGGAGTTGTGATAACAATCGAAATAATCATTCATTAGCGAACTTTTATTTCGCTAATTAAGTCCCATCTTGCAAAAAGGAATACTATATTGACTGAAATTATAGTATACTTATATACATCCACAATTTGCGGTATCATATTTCCCGAGATTTCCCTTCCATTTAACAAACCTTGAGGAAAAAACAAGCATACACATACCTAATATGGTTTCCCCTCCATTTTGAAAGCTGATGATGTGGCATAAACGCAATCAATCTTTTTTCTGGGTCTCTATTTGCCCAAAATTTCCATCACAGATTTTTTCAAGCCTTTTTTCTCTCCATTTCCATGCATATATGTATGGCAATGGCAAGTAAGGAAGCAACGTTTTTTTTCTTATTTCCCTTCTTGGAAACCACGACAGGAGGAGTGGGAAAGAACACGCCCTTATTCTCCTACGCTCCATTTGATCCTAACAGATGTGCTTATGCTCACACATACAAAACTAGTTTTATTTTTCTTGAAGAAAGTGAAGTTCCTTTCTTTGGACCGTAATATCCTTTTTGATTTTTTTTTCATCAATCTATACCATCCCACTCCACTCACATGGTATGGTATATTACGGTAAAGAAAGTTCCTTGTTGATCGGCTAGGCTAGGCCAGGCCCTGGTTTTTTTTCTCTTGTCTTCTTTCGATAAAAAGTTTTGTGTGGGACTCTCCAATGATGTATCATCATGCACAAGATGTATCCATCCCTATCAAATTCCATATTATATGTCCGTTGGCAAGTATCCACCATCAGTTACAACGAAAAAAATATTCTAAACCCTATGTCAAGATGGTGGTAGTAGTGGTGGTGGAAGAATTACTCTCCAGAAAAAGTATTTCATTGCCAGTTACCCTCTCTACTCATCTTCCTCGTTTTCTTTCTTATCCGAGCTAACTTTCTCTCACTTTAGTTTTTCATTCTTTCCCCAAATAAAAAAAAGTTAAGTAAAGCCTGACTTGACTTCAGTTTGAGCCACGTAATTTTTTATATATCTTTGGAAGGAATGTGTGTATGTTTTTCTCCTTTCGTATGGGAAGGGTTGGGGAAAGGAATGACAAAAGTTGAAGAATTTTCTCCTCCTTTCACTTCCGGACTTTATTGGGATTTTTAGGCTATTATGGAATGACTTGGGTGAAATTCCAGCTCATTCTCTGTCCTTCATCGCATAACACGGCATGGCATGAAAGTGCTTTACCGAAAAAAAGGGAACGTGATAGATTGGCCATTCTCCTTTAATAAACTCTCTCATTTTATTCCGGGGCCGAACTGGTGATCAGAGAGCCTAGTAATTTTCCCATCATCATCACCCTCATGGTCTCCGGTCCGGGGGCTTCTTCCTCCAATCCAAATCATGGCAATAAGGCCCCTCTCTGTAGAAATTGACGTAGGTAGGTACTTTTTATGTATGTAAGGTGGATATTTTGTTAGCCCAATAAAAAAAAGTTTTCACTTTCCGTTAAACCCTTTCCCATTGTCACCACCAGGAAAAGTTTGGAAGCTCAATAAAAATGAAAGAATTATGCTGGGAGAAGGAGAGAAGACAGTTAACGGGTCATTCCTTTCTCCAACAACTTGGAAGAGAGAGAGTGTGAGAGAGCAGAGGAGAGCAAAAAAATAGTTCACTGACTTTGTAAACAAGTCCGTTTTTTTATATACTAAAACCTCCCTCTCTCCCCATCCATATCTAAATTGGTTGCGTTATCTAAGCCATCAAATTATATAATGTAAGTTAAGTACAGAGAAATATACGAGCTAGTACATGAAACTCAATCTATTATTAAAGGGAAATCGGGGCTGAATGAATGTATTTATATCTACAGTAGACATCTCGATAAGCTCATACACACTCATAAACTTTCTTCATCGGAAGAGTGAACCCGGAGCAAGCAGAAGGACGACAACGGAAGCAATATATTTGTTGGCCAGCCAAAAACATGTAGCCGGTTTGGAGCCATCTGATCTGATCACTTTAAAGAAAAATAAGACTTCTTTTTACTTAAATGAAAGAGTTCTGTTCTATTCATTCTATGCAGAAAATAAATACTTATTTTTTTAAGCATTTAATCAGAGTGAGGAGAACGCAACGGGGTCACCACATTACAGTCATCCACCACCAGTGCCAAGAAAATAATAGTCCAGTTCCAGTCTCCAAAAAGAAAATATAAAGAAGATGCTGTTAGTATTCTTCCTCCAGTGTAGCTCCCTTATCGCAACCATTTTCTTTTTAAGATTTGTGTGCTCTCGTCCAAGCACATAACGGAGGACGTACGAATGAGAGGACAGAGAAAATGAGAAACTGAATTAGTTATCATGTCATGAGGAAACCCACTCTGCAACCAAAACCAACAACCAACTCAAGTCTCAACTCTACTTATAAATACATTGAAGAAATAACAGTCCCTGCCTCTCAGGCCTCTCCCCGTAATAACAGTATTCTTACTTATAATAATATCATTATATTATTATTCCATTCCTCCATCTATGAAAGGAAAAGAAGGAGAAAAAAAAACTCTTTTTCTTTTCAAATGGAGGGAAAAAACAATAACAAGTAAAGTTACGACAGGAAAATAAGTAGCGAAATGGGAAGAGAGAGAGAGAGAGAAAGAAAATAAATACAAATGCGAGAGGGAAAGAGAGATACAGTTAGAATTCCAAAAAGTGTAGTAATAATAGTAGCATGTCTGTCGTATCGTTCTTGGCCTTTTCATTGGAGAGAGAGAGAGAGAAAAAAAAAGAAAAAAACTTTTCTCTTTTTTCCCCTCATAACAATAACGATTCCATTTCAGCTCTTACGACCACCAGCACGGAAGAAAAGCAACAAATACATATACTCTCATGTAGGTACACAAATATGTACACTGTTACTTTACTTCCTCTTTTCCCCCTCTGTCTAGGCGAAAGGTAGTAGGTATCCGCCTAGCCATATCTGACTTGCCTATAAGTAAATTCATACTGATACATAGGTACATATACCTAACAATAATGCTTACACATGGAGCATACATACATAGGTAGGTAAGTATAAAGTAAGCAATCTCCTTTCCCAAACTCCAATAGCCCAAAACTCTCAAGCTATCCATCCAGCAATCCAGCAGGATCGAGAGGAAAGTTGAAGTGAAAAGCTAGGGAAAGAAAAACCTGGATAGGGAGAGAAAGGCAGGAGAAAAAGGGAAGGATATACATAGAGGGAAAAAATATATTACCTATACATACGAGAACGGGATGGGATGTACATAAGCTGTGGCGTGTATAACATAACAACATGGAAAGTCACAACAGAAAATCGATTCCCTTCTCTTCAAATTTTTCCACATCCAATCCACACGGAAGAAACGGCATTGTGATATGAGACGAGAGTGGAGATAAGCAATATACCTAATATGTATGTATAGCTTATATGTAAGTCACTTCACATTCATTTTGATATACCCAAATGTTAGCTTTGGAAAAGGAAACATTTTTGTTGGGAGTGGGAGCATGTTTCGCCGGAGGCTGTTAGATATATGTACATTTATATTTTCCTATTTACATTCCTTTTCATTTACAGCGACTTGAGCAGGTCCTTAGTTAAGTTAAGTTATGTTGGAAGAGAAGGTAACGTTTTTCCTTTTCACCAACAACCCTGTAGCCCTGCGTGCCCTAAGAGCTTAAAAGGAAGCAAATAGTTCCAATTTAGAAAATTCTTTCAAAGCCTGTTCCAACAACAAATTAAAGGGCTTTTCACAACACAGCCAATAAAATAAATGATGATCATTCCACCAGCCAGGGAGAGAGAGAGAGAGAGAGAGAGTGGAATTGGATGTGCTTCGATTAACTCACTTTCCGAGCCAAGCCAAACTAAACCTGAAAAGCCAGGTAGGAGGAAGTGGATATGTCTGTCTGTCTGCTCTGCAGAAAGAAACATGATGAAAGAAAGTAAATGGAATATGCCAAAATCATCCAACCAACACAACCTTGTGTAAAAAAACTAGCCCCAGCCCCATTATCACCATCAAAATGTGTTGTATAAATTGTATCTGTGGAATATCTCCCAATAAACTTTGACTTCGCCCTTTTCATCAACGTCATTTACTTTCCCTTTGATTTTATACCTGGTGGAAATATTGCAGACTTTTTTGGAATTATACGCTGTGAAGCGTTGTAAATTGGTGAAGGATGCAGCAAAGTACGGCCCTGGCTGTTTACTTTATTTTTATGGGGTTTGATGAAAATGAAAAAAAAAAATAGAAATGGGAAAGAAATGTTTTGAGGTGGAATTATTTTTAATTTGTAACTTACCTCCGGAAGCTCATCTGGAACTTTGCCCATCCAGCTCATGGAAAGGATGGTGCAGTCGCACTGGGCGTTTAACGACTTCTCGAAGTGAATATGCATCTTGCTCATTCAAATAAAGAACAAAATGCTCCACAGGAAAAACTGAAAGTCGAACAATTACTATACTTTCTCCAATCTATTTCAGGTAGAAATTCTCCTCCTTGGCCTAGCCCAACAAATGGCGGTGGTGGAGGATGAAATGACGTTAATTCTCACCTTTTACGATTTGCTTCTGCTCTTTGTCATTTTCACTCTATTAAAGTAACAGGGGATGGGATATACATAAAATGAACCTTCTGCTTGAGGTTAGACTGCTCTCCTTTTTCACTTGACATTTCATACTCTTCTCTCCACATCCACTCATGTCATGTCACGGTCGCGTTCAGTAACAATGGGAAACTCATCCCTATCATTATCATATCATCCTGTCTCACTTATACTTTTTCACACAAAACACAACACTTTCCTTCCACGTACATAAGTCAGAGTCATAATTTTTTTCCTTGCGAATTATAGCAAATCGTTCTGGCGCGTAGTTTCATATAAAAATTTTCGCAAAATGATGGAGCCCTTGTTTAGCTTATCTGGATTAGGTAAGGTAACTAACTGCACACTTTTTTGTGGGGGGGGATTCTTTTGTGTATAAAATGTCGTTCCGGTTTGTTGTATGTCTGGTGCCAGAGAGAAAGGATGTTATGGATAGCTCAAGTGGGTCAAGGCCTTTGTGCACTCTCCTCCATTAATATGTTTATTCCTTCCAAAAGCAAAAAGGGATCTACTTAGGACTATGGACCTTATTATTTTATACAAAGGATAAATATTTTCATATGTCAACTAGAGCCATATCGCTGCTGCTACGCTGGTGATATTAGAGCACGGATCATGCCTCCAAGCTAATGAGGACCGTAGTATCATTCCTTTCACTTCCCTCTCAATTGGACTAGTCGCAACGGTGGCCATGATACCGTTCCAAAAAAGTTGCAATTTTCATGGGCTGTTCCAAAGCTCCGCTGGAATGTTTTATTGCAGCCTCATCATCAAAATGCATGACACGCTCGTATACTTTCCCTGGAAGGATTCATCTTGCTTTCTATATTGAGCCTTTTGGTTTGCTCTGGTCCTCCTTGATTTTCTTTTTTTTTGGTTAGACAATGGAATGGTTGATACAGTATATATTTTTTATTTATTCCGGAGAGGTTACACTTGTACTGTTTGTTGTTTGGGAGTCCCTTGTGATTCAAAAAATCCTATTCGTCCAGTTCTCCGAGAAACCTGAAGAGAGAAAGCAAAACAAAAGAAGATATTTTTGTTAGGAGGTTTATAAAAATGGGAGTAGCCGTTACAATCAGCCGTGCATGCTAATGCTAATCTAATTTTAGTTTCTTGTCTTCTGTCCAAAAAATACTCCACTCCAACATTGCGTACATTATAGACTAAAGTGAACAAATTGGATACAGAAAAAGTATAAAAAAGCGCAAAGCAAAATAAAAAAATTGTCTCCGACGAAGGAGTAGACTTTCTCTTTATTTTTGCATGAGGATGGATGGATAAACATCTTACTTGACACAAGTTGGAATGACCTGTGACATTTGCAATTTTGTTAGACCAAAAGCCAGACTATTTTTGACCCATCCACTAAATTATTTATGGTAATGTCTATCCCCCAGTTTTATATTTAGATTTTCATTCCTGCTAGGAAGGGTGAATATGGAATGAATCTGCGTACTTTTTGTATGTATATAAAATTCACTCGCTGGCTTTGATTAAATTTGCACATTAATTAAATTTAAATTATTTGTATGGCAATTTTGTATTATGCTACTATGGCTGGGATGGATCTGGGAAGGTTACGCTTTCTCCGCTCCATTTCGAAAAACTAATTTAATCATGTTTCGGAATTGATTCAATCGGAAGTGGATGTGACAATGTGACAGTTTTCCCCGTTAGAGATAGCAAGCAGCACAATATACAATACACTGAAATTATATTTAGTGAGTCGAGCTCCCTGTCAATCTCCCATTTTTGATGATGACGATAAGACACATGAAATGGAATATGAATGTTCCACAGCAAAAATCCGAACGTCACACGTCAAACGGGAACAAGGGAAGCGCTTTCATTTCATATCAATCGGCAATCCCTTTTTATTTAATGATGGGATATTTTTTCTTTCTTCTAAAAATGGAACTGTCATTTCGAATAATACATATCTCCTCCGTACGCTCCGTTTCCGCTTTCATGGGAGATGGTAAATATAACGAAGATGATGTTGATGATGACGATGAGATATGCATGGCCTTGTCCTAGTTCTCTTTTGATTCGCTTTTGTTTGTTCTGTCATAATAGAAATAGGAGGTTTACTTATTTCGTTCGAGGATTTCCTTCCCAGAGACAATTCAATTAATAATAAGTTAACTAAAATGGGATACACTTTAGGTTTGATAATATGGATTATTATATCAAAAGATAAAAAATATTGGTTCGGAGAAAGTAGAAGAGAAAGTAAAAAAAATAAGCTGGAATTAAAAAGATTTTTCGGCGAAAAGGAAAACTTGCAAAGCTGAGCATGAATACATTCTTTACCTAGTCATCCGCAATGATTAATATATTATCGTGTCAGGGATTTTCTCTTCAATGCTTTTTTTGCTGATCATGTCAAGAACAAAACAGCTTCACACTTTCCGAGAAAAAGATCTTATTCTTGGGAGGAAAGTTTTTTCCTTAGTTAGTTTGGAGAGCGACTAGAGCTAGAACTAGAACTTTTATCAAAAAAAGTTGAAAGTAGGACGATAGAAAAGGAACAGCCAAATCTAAAGCGATATTTGATAGGAAAAGGAGTGAAGGGTGCGGTTGCTTTTAGACTGAAAAATATTTGAAGGCTTTTGTCAAACGAGATTTTGATGTGGTGTAATAATGGGAGGAGGAGAAGGAACAGCAATTTACATTATGCGGGTAAGGTAGCACAAAGATATTTGATATGTAAAAACATTATATGCCTGTTCATTACAGTATTCACAGAAGGAAAATATGTAGTTTCTGAGAGCAATATTAAAAAAGGGAAAGAGATATACACTGATTGTTTGCGGCTCCCATCCCAATAAAAGTATATAATGCATAAGTAATATAAACGACGAGAGAAAACGATGAGAAAGTAATTTAGCCAAACCAACGAAGCCAACCCAAGTTTCTCTCGATTTTTTGAATGGCTCAGCATGTTATGCTTCTGCTGCTCTTCGTTATTTTCCAATTCCCTACTGGAGATAGAAAGTCGCACAAAAAGAGAATTACTTAGGTGGGTGAAATCGGTATCATCCGCATCATCATCATCTCATCAGTGAATAGAAATGGAACTCAACCAACAACCAAGGTTCCAGAGCAGAGTTGATGAAAATGGAAATGAGCTGGGAGAAAGCTGTAGTAGGTACACCTTGGGTTTTCATTGGGTAAGCTTCATTTTGCAATTGCCATACTGCCAAGAAAATTGGAATGGGAGAAGTGAAAGGAAGGAGGAAGACAATTTAAGAATTCCGTTATCCTGTTTATTCTCTTCCTATTTTCAGTCCAAATTGCATTCCTTTGTACTGATGATGATTGATTTGCTGACAATAAGCATGTCTGTTATAAGTTATGATGGATGTTGGATGCTACGTACGTACCTACCTAATTGCACGAAGTGAAAGATCTAGTGGGGATTTCACCAACTTAATGATTATCTCTTCTCTCAACTTGAATTAAATCCACAAAACAGGTTTCCCATACAAGAGAAAGTTTTTCTGAATAAAAGTGAGAGTAGTAGGTATGTAAAATGCATTCCCACTGCAATACAGTATCCCACTCCACTTCCGTCCTGGTTTTTTAACGGTTACATCCAGATTAGAGTGGATGCGGATGTAGTTCTCCTTATTATCTTGCAGCGTAGCTTTGCAAGATATTAAGAATGTCTGGTCCGTCTGTCTGTCTGTCTG
>JAQGAI010002840.1:0-11614 GCA_034696905.1 Lepidocyrtus violaceus
AAATGAGAATAAAATGATGAGACGCGTAATAATATTTGCTTCCTGACAAAGAAAACAAGGAATGAGATGAGACTACTTCTGTTCCTATATATTTGGGGCTAGCCGCTGCTCATAATAATAATAACAATAAAAATTATTATATTTCTCAGGATGAGTTGTTGTGTGGTGGAGAAAACAATTACGGAACTCAGCACGAGCGCTTCTCCTCCATTCATTTTCGTTTTTATGGTGGGACCATCCTCATCCATAATCCTAAAACATTGGAGGAGCCAGCCAAGGCTCCATAAAAATATCGCATTTCGGCATTTCTCAGTCCACTTGTCTCGGCCGGATCCAGAATTTGTCATTTCAAATTAGAGGAGATATGTTGTTGAATGACGCGTCATATTCTTGTCCGTCGACCGACACTCTTTTAATATTCCATGTTTTTTCCATCGCCATCTTCTTGTAAGAAGAGGGAAGAGGCGAGGAGAAGCTCATCATAATTTTGTAGTTTGCAGTTTCAGCAGGAAGAAGGGGAAGTGGCATGTGCTACCAACTACCAATTTCCATGGAAGGCAGCCAATATCGTTCCTCACACTTCATCATATCTCTTCATATTTTAGCACTGCGGTGGTGGTGGTTTGGTATGGGGCGGTTGGATTCAGGATCCACCACCAACACTTTTCTCCTTCCACCTTTTTTCCCTATTTCTTCTGCTCATCCTTGAGCAAGTGCGAGGAGGATGATGTTGATGCAGTAAAGCAAGCGTCATCATTAAAACACTCGCCAGTCTTTTTTTCCCAAAATCTGGACACATTTGGATTTTTTGGAGTGAGTGAGCTCCGACTGACTGGGCACTGCGCCAGGGAGAAATGTGTTGTTCTTTTTTTGGGGAAGAAGGAAACGAGTTGTGAAAAATTGTCTATAAAAATATGCGAAGCTTTCTCCTCCGTTGCTGGAAAGCGGCCTGTAAGACACCGCACACCATACCATACCAGCCAGCCAGCACTAACCATCTCTCTCCACCATCACCACCACGTTGGGCCATTATTCGCAACTGCGGCATAACATTCTTCGCTCGCTCGCATTATTTCCGTCCGCTGATGACTCTTCCTCTGCCAAAGCAATAACAGCAGAGCGAAGAGGCAGAGAAAAAAAAATGGAGCGAACCAGTGCTCATCCCACTGCCTCCAGTTGTTTTTCCAACAAATGAAGCAAAGCAGAGGAGGAAAAGGAGCGCATCATCTCTTCTCACAGAAGCCTAAATAAAAATGCTGGAGGAACAAGTGCCATGCCTATGCTGCTGCTGCTGGAGTTTAGTTGGGAGAATGGGCAAAAGTCATTAAAAATAAAAAAAGGAATGAGAAACCCGTCCGCTGCCAAAGTGGAGGGAGGCTGTGACTAGCGGCTCCTTTAAGGAGACGATATGTATGCATTTCGTGAAGGCTCTCATCTCATGCTGCATTGCATTACCAAAACCCCCCAAAACTAACTCCATTGTAATGCGGAGGGAGAAAGAGGGTGGAAGTGGGCTATAAAAGTTGAGAGTTTTCTCCTCTCCGTTGATGAGAAGAAGGAGAGCTGGGAGAAGCCTTTCTCGACAACTGTACTTTAGCTCTCTACATGGAGGACTCACAGGATGGATCTTATGGATGGATGGACTCAGGATTCACTCTTTTCTCCCTCAATTTTCCCCGGCAGAAGCAATAACAATAACAGGAACAAGAAGAGAGGGACGTCGTTGGGAGTCCATTCCATTTTGCATGGAGTGGAGCTCATCTCATATCCCATTCCCTTCTCCTTCCAGTAAAGCTTAATTACTTTTGACATCCCACGAGCTGTTACTCTCTCCCGCTTTATTGGAAGAGGAATAGATAGAGTATGCAGACTTACGCCTTCCTCACAGATTCCTCTCACTCAGGAGAAAGGAAAACTGAAAAAAAAGTTTTGCTTTCTCTCGAACTCTTTTTGGAGGGTGATGGGGAAGATGGAAATGAGGTCTTTCAAATCATCCTTAGTTTCAAAAAATTTCCCTTTAGCCCACATTATTATTACTCTCAACGGAACTCACTTTTCTTGTTCATGGTCCTACAGGCATTCTCAGGGTGTGTGGAGCAAATCAAGGTATCTAATAGATCAGACATCGAACCTATTTTAGAGGTTCGGCCAACGGTAGCTACAAACTTGTGACTTGGAACTGCTTTCTGCTTGACAGCTTTTTAAACATTGTTTCAAGTTGAGCAGTTTACTGTTAAAAAACCTATCTCATCCATTTTGTCTAATTATTCGAAAGGAGTGCTTTCGATCGTCAAATTAGCTGACTGCTTTTTTTTAAAATTAACTAAAAATCTGGCGAACGTGCATATTTTTCTGTTTGCCTGCATATTTCTTTATACGAGCAATATTTCTGTAAATAAAGTTTTAAAACCTTTTCCAACCATATCCATCATTTAATTTAATTTACAGACATATATAAAAGGATTTACTTTTCCTTTTCAATCGTAAATTACACAATTCGAATTTTAAATTTTTATACATATACAATTGCACTCGTACTTGATATAGCACTTGGTATGCGTGTACTGAAGCGCTTTTTCCCTTTCATACACTTATCCAACCAAGAAGAAATACCTATGTTAATGTTTGTACTTGGCCATTGCCAATTTGCCATCCTAATTTGAATGGAGCTAAATGGAATTCGTCCACATTTTACAATGAAGGGCATGTTTGCTTGCATAAAAAGTTTCCAATAGGAAAATTCAGCTATTTGAAACGATTCAAGTGGCATTATTTTGAAACTTATGATGTGATCATAGATAAATTAATTAGTATAGATAAGCAAAGGAGCACCCATGTTTGTTCCCGACCATTATCTATGCCTATGATTATCTATACCAGGCTGGGTTAAACAGTTGCGAATAGTTAACCGTCTGAAGTTCGTAAAGAAAGATTCGTTTTGGTGATATATGGGCAAACGGTATGAATGAGTGTAAGTATTATCTATGAACTCTCTTTCACTTACCTATACTTGAGCAATCCTCCAACTTCTTGGGAGCATTGTTCGTCTTGACAAAAGTCATTGTTGTGAGTTTTCAAACGGGTTTGCAATTCACAGGCATTGTTGTTGTTACTTCATACTAGAGTTAGTTTGGCTGATAATGGTTCGTTCAAGTACAAAAAATGATTTTTTACGAGCTGGCTGCATCGATGAAGATGACAATTTTCCGGTATCACTGCGCCACTGATTATTCACAACGAATATTGACTGCGATTGACTAGAATGAGTTGACTAAATTCTTAACTGACTGACTATAACTTTGAATTAAATTTGATCTCCTCCTTTACTACTACCTATTCGTGCAAAGTTTGCAGTTTTTGTCCCTGTCGCTAGACATTTTATAAACAGGAAATGTCACTAGTAGATCACCAGTCAACTGCTTCCTTTATGCTTACATTTTATAATCAGAAAGTTCGTATATTACAAACTACTAACTAAACAAACAAGTTAAAGTGTGGGATGATAGGAGAGAAAGGGAAATCCAGTACATAACATACCATTTTGCAATACACTTTTATGCTCATCAGTTGGAAAAGGGGAGAGAGAAAGGAATGGATGAATTTCGCTCCAGCTCAAGTCACAAGCTTTGCTGGAGAAATCCAGTGAATTCAGGAAGTTTCTCCAGCAAGCCTCAGTGTGGCAGGTCAATCCTGTCTCTTTCCCTTCGGAGAAAGTTTCCATATAACTTAGTGAATAAATAGCATGAACAAAAATAGGATGAAGTTACGCATACCGCATATGAGATATGAAGGATTTTTAATATAGATCAAAATAATACAGAAAAAGGTCATGTTCAGAAGCGTAATTTAATCATTCATGGATGCATAACTCAAATCGTTGTAATCGAATAGGCATTCTTTCATTGCTTTATGTTCAGTTGTAATCTGTGCATGTATGCGTACTTACTTAAACGAGTACGAACTCAACATTTCATGATGATGGTTAGGTTGTTGTCAGTTTTTGTTGCTCAAACAACTTGCAATGCAATCTTCCAATTCCAATCCGATGCTAATGAATGAACATACTTTGTAACGCATTTATCTCATCTCAAAACGAGTTAGTTTAACATCTGTGGTAGGTAATGTACAGGATATTGTCTTCACACACACTGTGAATAATGAATATCAGTCTGTAAAAATCAAAATACATACCTACGTAAGGACATAAGCATGGCATGACAGTATAGTAGTAGCAAGCTACATTATTTCGGTCTCTTGTTTTTCAGTTGGCTTAGATGCCGGGTTATTTCTGATATAATGTCGAAAAGTAACTTGTAAAATTAGTTTGTTAAGACAGATCCGATTTAATTTTGTTCTTTTATTTTGCTCCTTCAAAAGATGAATTTTTGGGGACAGAAAAGTTTTTGTGTGATTGCGGGGGCTTCACGGGGTATTGGCCAAGCGATTGCACAAGCTTTCGCCAAAACAGTGGGCAAGGATTCTGTATTTCTCCTTCTTGCAAGAAACAAAGAGGCCTTGCAGCAGACGAGATCAAATATTTTGCAAGATCCAGCGAATAACTGTTCCGAAGTGCTGACAACGTCGATTGATCTGTCCAAACCGGACTCCGAAACATTCCACACCATTATATCGGAAGCTTTCAAAAACGTAGGGAGAAAGCCTTCAGATTTTCAAAACAGCATTTTGGTGCAATGCGCAGCGAGTTTGGGAATCGAACGGGGTCTTCGGGTGGATCAAATGGAGGATGTGAGCTATGTCCGAAACTACTTTGACTTTAACATTACCAGTTTCATCCTACTGAATTCGGCATTTGCCAAAATGGTGGCTGGTGAAGGGCGACAAACGACTATAGTCCATATCAGCTCACTCGGAGCGGTGGAGCCCTTCAAGACTTGGGGATTGTATTGCGCTGCAAGGTCAGCTAAGGACATGCTCCTCCGTTCCACTGCACTGGAGTCTCCGCACATCCAAACGATTAACTACGCTCCTGGAGTAGTGGACACGGAGAATTATGCTGAGGCCCTTAGAGACACGGCAGACAAAGAATTGGTGAAAGCGTTTGAGGAGGAAAGAACCCAAGGGAAGCTCCTTACCCCACGGCAGACTGCGGAGAAACTTGTCGACATTTTGGGCAGCAAGAAGTTTGTCAAAGGAGAGCATGTCTCTTATGACCAGCAGCTTTGATATTTTTTAATTACATTTACCTATTCTATAAATTGTAAAATTTAAGTCGTAAATAAATAGTCCTTATAAAATATCACATTTTGACTACAGTATTTGGTTTTTCGGTTTTTACGTTCAGTTGATTGATTAAAGGATAATAAGAACTATTAGCTCATCTCATCGTGTCAGTATTGACGAATTAAAAGCAGATCAACGATGATCCTATCATTATCATGTCGATCACGTCAGAAACTATGCTACTGATTTGGGATAAACAATACGAATTAGTGTTATTCGGTGTGCCAGGTCGTATCATTTACTTATTATTCTTTCTTTCTGTTTAATTTACTTACGATTAATGAGTTATGTTATGATATGATTAACTGATGACTGAAACCGAAATTATAGAATAGCTCACTAATGGGCATTTTAATGATATTGGTTTGATTAATGTGTAAAACAACTGGATTTGCATTAAAAAACTTGGAGCTAATTACCGATTTCTATTTTTAATAATTTGTCATATCCACGTATTATTAATTTCGTCTTCATTTTCAAACCTCCCATACTTATTAGCATTAGCGATGGACAGTTGACTTTCCTTCATACTACTATTGACAATTGATGGGTTATCAATCAAGTCAAGAGTGTTATTCTCATTGGCGAGTGACGAAATGAGATGAGAATGATTTGTTGTATCAAAACACTTAATTTGGTAAATGAAAATTATGTGATGACGAAACTTTGTATACCTAGTCTAATGTACGGTTAAGTATATAGATGCAAGTAGTTTCTGGTTACCTGATTATATAAATTATTGGACATGTATTATCAGGGAGAATCTGTCACGTCAGTTAAATTATTAGTAAATGCAGTAGTTTATCATAGCATATCGCCCCATGATGCATTTAAGAACCTTTATCTTCCGTAACGGTTTTAATTAGGTATATGAACCACTCCTAATAGCCCCAATAAAACGTAGCACTTGAATGCGGGTATAAATACAGCAAACACTAAATTATTTTAATAGTCTGCCTACTCGGTAATTAAAGTGATTACGTTTGACTTGACTAATCCTCACAACATTGTTCCAAAATGAAGACAAAAGTTTTGATTTTGATTTCCGTTTTCGTCCAAGTAGCCTATGGAAAAACTTGGCTACGAGCAGACGGTCGTTCAGACAGTACCTACTCCCTGCTCAACTCCGTCCTTGGGGGTACCGCTTACGAGGTGCCGGATTGCGCTCACTCTGGATACGGACCTCACATCACCCAACGTACTGATACCGAATTGAACAGAGCTGTTTTCGCATTCCATGCTCATGTCACCCCAGACAATGACCGATGCGAGAACTATGATCGTCAGCGCGTTGAAATCAAGACATACGATCCATCACCTTCCAACCTGAAGGGATATCAAGGAGAAACCGTCACTCTTTCCTGGAACTTCCGTCTCAACTCCCAATTCCAAGCTTCATCCAAGTTCTGCCACATCCATCAAATCAAGGCCAAGGGTGGAGATGACTCTCAGCCGATCATTACCATCACCCCAAGAAAGCGAAGTGGAAGCCAGATCCTGGAAATCATTCATGTGGGACGAGATGGAAACACCCGAGTTCTGAAATCCGACGACCTTTCCAAGTTTGCGGGCAAATGGGTCCACGTCAAGGAGGAGCTTACCTACGGCAGGAACGGAAAGTACTCTTTGGTCCTTACGCGAACTGACAATGGTGAACATATCATGACTGTCACCAACGATAACATCGATTTATGGAGGGATGGAACCGAATTTGTCAGACCCAAGTGGGGAATCTACAGAAGCTTACAAGAGTCCAGCGCTCTCCGGGATGAGCATGTTTATTTCGATAACTTCTGCCTTGGAAAGGGTACTAGCGATAAATGCACGTAAATCAAAATCCATTCATTCTTTTGTCACATTCAGTGATCCAATTGTATCGAAATTAGCAAATCATTAAAAATCTCTTTCCACTACAATATTTATTTATTTTCATCAGACAATTTATTGCTTACTCATGTCAAGCCTAATTTAAAATCATTGTTCCCACAAAATTCAAAATACGTAATGCAATTTATTCTCAACTTTAAAAGAAATTTTCATGAGCATATTTGGTATAATTAATACAATTAATTCAACGAAAACCTTAATTAGCCAATTCTTATACCTATATGTGTCCTTCCTTTCATATTATATGCTCACATTTCATTCTTCAATGTTTCAATCACAATGACTCATTTTAACTATGTTGCATAATTACATACAGTTAATATTTCACCTCCATTTTCTTGATTATCTGGGAATTTTAGGTTCGGAATTGAAAACAAAATGTTTTATCTAGTGTTAGTGGGGCAAGCAGCAACAAAAATAAAGTGGGTATACATAGATGAACGAATACTGTTAAAATTGCTAAATTATTTTTTCGGCAATGTTTGCCTCACTTCAACTAAACTTTTCACGACTGATGGATCCGCTAACGTTGAGATGTCTCCCAGGTCCTGAACATTCCCTCCAGCAGCAATTTTTCTTAAAATCCTACGCATAATTTTACCAGATCTCGTTTTTGGAAGACCATCATTAAACTGCAATTTAAATAGATTTAAATAAATTCGATGCAATTTCTTGTTAGTGGGCTAATTGATTCAATTCAATTGGCTTACCAAAATATAATCAGGGATAGCATATCCAGCAATTTGTGATTTGCAAAGGTTTTTGAGCTCTTGTTCAATTTGTGCTGGATCCTGCTGCTTACCTTTCTCCTTTAGAACGACAAATGCAAAAATTCCTTCACCTTTGACATCGTGAGGGAATCCAACCACGGCTGATTCACTAACAAGTTGATGCTTTCCCTTCAAGTCATTACATTGCATGATGTTAATTGCTTCTACTCCATACTTTTAGCATTCAAATTATGTCGACTTCAAAATTATTTTAATTTTACCATTGCGTTTTCTACTTCAGCAGTTCCCAATCTATGTCCAGTAACATTAATGACGTCATCCATTCTTCCCGTAATTTTCCAGTATCCGTCTTTGCTCCGGACTGCTCCATCACCCGAGAAATAATATGGGGGATAGTCCTTGAAATAGACCTCATTAAATCTTCCAGGATCACCCCAAATAGATTGAGCCATCCCTGGCCATGGTTTCTCTATGCATAAGGGGCCTTCCAGCGTTCCCGTGCTTTCGTCTTTGACAGGGTCTATCAGAATTGGCTTCATTCCATAAAATGGTCTCATGGGCATTGCGGGATAAACTGGATCACTTGGACCACTTGGGCGAGGGGCTAGACAGACACATCCCGTTTCTAAAATTGAAAAATGAAATCAACACTTGAGCAATGACTTTGAATCATTGACTTCCACTTCATGTTCATTATGAATCAACTACCAACCAGTTTGCCACCAAGTATCCACAACAGTACATTTCGTTTCCCCGACCACATCATTGTACCAGGTCCAAGCATCATGATTTATTGGCTCCCCAACGCTCCCCAAAATTTGTAAGCTCGACCTATCATATTTTTTTACCCACGAGGTCCCAAATTTCATAAGCAATCTGATTGCGGTTGGAGCACAGTAAAAATGAGTTAATTTCAGTCGCTCAACAAGTTCCCAGTATCTTCCTGTAAAAGAAGCAACATCACGTAAATAAATTGGAATTGAGGAAACAATTGAGTATTTACTTTTAATCATGAATAGTTGGTCATGGATTTATAACATACCCGGATTGGGGTAAACTGGAGTAGATTCAAAACAAAGTGTTGTTGCACCAAACGCCAATGGGCCATACATAATCAATGAATGCCCAGTAATCCAACCGATATCCGCCACACAGCCGAAGATATCACCTTTTTTGAATTGGAAAACGTGCTGTACAGATACAGAATCAAATGCACATTATTGACTAGTGAAATTGAAATTCAAATAAATTTTTTACAAATTCCATTTCAGCCTACCTCAAAAGCAGTCATGGCATACAACAGATATCCGCCAGTAGAATGCACCAAGCCCTTTGGTTTTCCTGTTGAGCCGGAAGTGTACAGGATAAAAAGGGGATCGTTACTATCAACATATTCTATATGATCAGGAGCATTCCCTTCTGAGTCCAAGTCTTGGAGGAAGTGATCTCTTGGGTGTTGCAACGTTACGCGGCTTTTATCCCCATCTCTAGCATCTACCAATAACGTCTTCACTTGTGGAGTATGTTTCAATGCCTCATGGACTGTTTTCATCAGGTCCAGTTTTCGCCCTCCTCTGACAGTAACGTCAGCGCAGATTACGACAGTAGCCCCAGCTGCAGAAAAACAAAAAATAATAATTAGCCTATAAAAATAAATTGAGAAAGGAGGCAAAACGGTTGAAACGTAAGCTGACCATCATTTATTCGTGACGCCAAGGCTTCAGCACTGAAACCAGCGAAAACAATGGAATGTATGGCTCCAATGCGGGCACACGCCAGCGCCATAGCTATCGCCGTTGGTCCACATGGAAGATAGAATGCTACTCGATCTCCTTTCTTAACATTTCCGACAGTCCTCAAAATGGAAGCATACTTCACGACAAGTTTTTGAAGTTGTGCATACGTGATAAGCTCATGTTGGTTGGGTTCATCCTTCTCGAATATGAGAGCAGTCCGATTAGGATCTTGTTGGGCGTGTCGGTCGACACAGTTAACTGGAAATCGAAAAAGGTCAAATCATAATAGTTTCCCATGACAGACAACGCTACTTATAGGTATGTAGTAATGTAGCCACTGCAACAAGACTTACCAGACGCATTCAGTTTGCCTCCAACAAACCATTTTACACCCGTGGAGAAATCTCCCTCTAAAGTATTCTGGAAATCCTGTTTCCATTCCAGTCGTTTTGCCAAAACCTTCCAGAAGATTTCCGGCTAATCATAAAAGAAATTGTTATACTCAAGTTTATTGATCATAATTTGCCAATGATATTATTATTGCTGAAACGGAATTTGGTGGGGTGAAGTGAAACGAGTATTATTTGCTTCACTCACTCACAAAAGCCAACTTGGTGGATTGAGAGCACACACCTTTTCTACACTAAATTTATACAGATCTTGATATGATTTTATGTTTGGATCCATCTGGGCGATTTCCGGCATTGGGGTGGAAAGGAAATTCCTCAGGTGAATAAATTCCAAGCGCTTGCTCCATTGTTTCTGCTGACCGATGAGGTTGCACAATATCCGGGGACTTTTCAGCATGTTGAAAATTTTAAAGAATTGCTAAAGACAGGCAAAACTGCAGTCTTCAAAAAGGTTCTGCACACAATTTTTTAGAGTAGACTGGTAGTTGTTGGGCTCTCACAAGCTTACACTCCCGTCTGCCGGCTCGGCCAAAATGTTTCTGTTATTCTCCCGTTGTGGAAAATATGCTGTATTGGATGGGTAAACGTATTGATTTCCAGTAAAAAATGCTTGACTATTGTTGGGACTGGAATATAGAAGCTTGCGTCATGATATGGTACACATTGAATCTGTTAAGTCACTTGTCCCCAGAAAATCCTTTTAACTCGAAGAAGTTGGCTTTACTGGTTGAGATGAAAAAGAAGGGAACTGATTGCGAGTTCTGAATCCGATTCAGCTGCAGGTGTACGGTACGGTGTACCAAATTAACTGATGACAATATGTCAAGTGAACGTCACATTTCCCATATTAGGTTTACGTTAAAGGAAACTTTCCTTCGGAGAGCCCGGTGTGTTCCCTTAAACATTAAAGGACAAACAAAATCAAATTAACAATGTTAATGGCTTTGTGGGATAGACAATAATGAGGGAACCCATTAGCGTGTCAGTTAGAGCATACCTAAATAAATACTGACAAGCTAATGTGGTTTTGCTAAAAGTATTTGCAGGCTGTCTCAGATCTGATGTGATGTGGCAAGACAAGGCAAGGCTGACACAAGCAATCACAGGAGATAGTCAAGGTTAAACTGCATTTACAGACTAGAGCTAGCTAGAATGTAAAATGAAAACTTGTCTTACAGATTGGATATACGAATCATAAAATTGAAACTAGGCATAGGTATGTAATGCACTCGTTCGTTCATAAATAGCAGCAAAAGTAACAATACTAACAAAGCTATATTAGTTTAGGTTCCGCCTATTCCATATTCACTGCTTACCTGCCAACTTCAGGTTTCCTTCCATAAGCTATTCCATTCCAACACAGCAACGCAGTGTATATGTTGCAGTCTGTTGGAACATTGCATAACAATAACAATACTAGTTGTGAACACAATCCTCTGTTCAAAGTTTCTATTCCACAGTATTCAGCAAAGTTATGTATAAAGTTGCCATAAGTAATTGAATAAATTGAAGCTGGGACATGTGCATGATTCTGCATATAATTTTTATCAAGGTGGGATTCACCTGTTTGTTTCTCATTAAGAAGCTTTCGTTCATTCACTGCACAGTT
>JAQGAI010002841.1:0-11612 GCA_034696905.1 Lepidocyrtus violaceus
CTTTCCTATACCAAATCCACGATAGAGCTTCGGCTTCTCCACAAACAGGCTGTAGGATTCAGGGAACGATTTATAGTGAAATATTTTCCATCATAGCTAAGGAGCTAAGCTTAAGCATTCCAAAGACAAAGAAAAAACGATGGCGGAGGGCAGGCGAAAACCTCATGGGGGAGTCCGGGTGGTCCCAAAAGGTGCGTAATATAAAGCATTACAGGAGATATAATAAATATTAATTTGTTTTAATTGCAACTACACACAACTAAAAATTGCCTTTCTAAATTGGTTTAGGTTTAGAAATGTTTCTCAAGTCAATTAGCAAGCCGAGTACTTCAAGATCCCCTCGAGATCCCAGCAGCGACGAGGAATCAAACTCAGACCATGAATATTATGATTCTGATCCGAATGAAGGCTTGGAGGACAATGACGATGATTTACTTCCGAAAGCTACTGCTAATATGAGTATTGCAGGCCATGACAAAATGAAAATGGCACATAACAGTAAAGGGTCGGCATTTCCTTTGATTTCAGACATAAAGCAACTTCAAGCTCTGGGACTGCCTCGACGGCTACCCCAAACGGATGAGTCATATAGGACAATTGGAAAATACGTGAACAACTGCGCTGATGACGCTTGGGCTATTGAACTGCTAAATATTTATGGAATCACGGGAGCCACTCTGCCGCCCCCGAGATCCCCTTCCGGTCAGAACCAACTGGATCTACTACTGTGGTGCAAGACATCTCCCGGAAGTGTCAAGTATCTTGTGGAAAAATCAAGCAACTGTTCCGCATACTATGATCGTATTGCAAGGGCGTTTGCAGCCACCCCTGATGAGTTGGGGAGAAGATCCTTAACACAGATCATTGTTTTATGCTCCGTATCAATAGGAAAGCCACTGAGGTCGGACCAGGGCTACCATTACTGGAAGTCGAAACGGCCAACCAATGGTTCAGACTCTGTGCTGGCGGAAGGAAGGCTTCAGCCGGATTGGGAGGACTCTAGAGAGCTTCACTCCGTATTGGTCCCATGTGGGAAGACACTGTCCAGAAAAAGGGGTCTGAAGTATTCGGAATACATTATTTTTGATGCGCGAAGGGCAACCCCAGTATATGCTGTGGAGGTGAGGGTCACCCCAAACATTGTTGATTCGTCAGCTTCATCTGAATAAAGAGTTTTCTTACCTAATAATCACGTGAAAGTCAATTAACTTAGAAATAATTGCATAATTGCAAACGTCTAATCAATAATCATGAACTATTCTTTGCTTCTGCCATCCTTTTTCATTGTAGGGGATTTAGCCATAAGTCATTTGTCATAGTTGAAGTTTGTGTGTATGTGTATTTTAGGATATTGATTATGATTAGTTGCGGTGAGTGGTATGGAACGATAAGCATATATCCATTTCATCCGGCTTTTCCTCCAAAATGCCTTTACTTCATTTAATCAGTTGCATCAAATGGGAATTAATTTTTGCTATCTTTGCAACGAGCTCACTTCCATTCGACGTCAATCATCCATCAACATCAAAGCAATTCAACTCATGACGGGTTTGACACTTTGATTTGTGTTTTTTATTTATTTATCCAAAGTGGCACCTTGTTCCAAAAACGTTTTTTCCTCGTTTCGTTTATGTACATTTTTGTAAATTAACAAGTTGATGACTCATGTAATTAGGTATAAAGTAAATATGTATAATCTACCTAATTTCAGAAAAGTTTTCGGAAGATTTTTTTGAAGCCGATTTGAACATTGCTGTAGACCTTAGAAGGGAGTATCCAATATAGGTACGTAAAGATGGCTCCTATCAAAGCAAATACTTTCCAAAACATCGCTGGCAAAGGCACTCTCCATCTCTTCCGGCTGGGAAAAGACTTTTGAATAAAATGAAGCAAACTGTCGGACTGGTCTGGTGACCCCTCATATGTCAGAAGAATGGAGTATAATTTCCCAACGGTGATGTCCTCCCTACTTAGCAAAAACTGTTTGAGCTGATTTAGGTCGTTGGAAAGCTGGACATCTCCGAAGGTGTAGAGATCCAACGACTTGTGACAGTAGGAGGCTGCCATCCACTGAATAATGCACTTGAGGAGGGGATGACCATTGAACACCCCACAGCCCCATTTCCCACTGGCAATATTGATACAGTCTCCCTGTCGTGTCTGAGGGGCAGAGGGTGAGTAAAAGGCGACCACACATTTATTCAGCTCTCTGTCCACCCACCGCTTCTCAAACTGGAGTTGAGTGGAGTCCCTCGGAAAATGGTAGGCGTCCAGGGCCACAACATGGTTCACATTTACATGGTCATCGTAAAAATTCCCATCAAACTGGAACGAGGAGCCGTAGCCTTTGTGGGAGGAAAACTGCTCATATTTGTGGACCAGCAGGACATCCAAATCTCCAAGCACGCTCGTAAACAATTGGGAAGCCACCAGCTCGGGACAACAGCTAAACAGGATCTCTTCCATTGCCGCGCCACTCCCAAGCGTACCTCCGCCTTTGAGCATAACAGATATTATCAATTTTTATTTTATTTTTTTTACTATAAACCACAGACATACCGACGACTTCATATCAAGCATACCGACAAACTTATTTGCAAATTCCACTTGCAAGCTTCCAATGGAGTCCTCAATCTTCCCTTGCGTGTACACACTCAGATTACGAAATGCCTCATTAACATTCTCCCAATCAGGAAGTCTGATGTGTGGTGGCATGCTCCTCCTTTCAAAAGTAACCAGAGGAGAATCCATACTCTTCCGGAAGCGTTCACTCATCCTCGAAAAGTAGCTTAAGAAGCATTTCAATTTCTCAAGTTTTGCATGACGAAGCCTCGATTTCCATCCTGGACCGTGGTTATCCTTGTCATCAAACAGTCTAGGCAGAAAAAAATACATTTCCTTCCATTCATCATTAAACCGACAATTAAAAAACACCATCTTAATCATCTTTAAGATAAGCTTGTTTTACGCAGTAAAATTGATCCTCGGCAAGCTATTGAGACCATTTGGATCCACCTCCCGACCAGGGAATGTGCAAAGGAAGGCGTTCGCCAACAAACAGCAAAGTTGGTCTTTTGACAATTCCATTCTTTGGCAGTCCCACTTCCCATTTAACAGCTCCAGCGGTGCCTGAAACAACTCGGGGAGTGCGAGAGCCGCTTCCGCAATGAAAGCAGTCACATAATCCAAGTTCAGTCTTGTGCCATCGCTACACACCTCAAAATCCCCTTCTTGGTAGAATTCCTCCAAAATTCGAAAGTTGCAGCTGATGGTTGGATGGTAAGTCAAAATGCAATTTTTAACTATCATGAATGTCGACGTCTCATCAGTGTCATCATAGTTTTGTAAGGCTAAAAAATGTGCAATAAAATTTTTAAAAACATTTTTTTCTAGATAGAAAATCACTGTCTCATTTATTTTTTGTCTCACTTTCCCCATACATCCTTTTAATGGTTTGCTCCCGCAAGTCCACCAACTCTTCGTAGATCAACTGCCACCGGCTAATTTCCGTTAGTGAGCCGTCTTCCAACTCAACCACTGCTCGGTCATTCCCAAAATGCGGAAATTTTACATGGGTTGGATGAAAGCCTCGTCTTCTCATGGAATTAGGACTCCATCCATAGGAGTAATCAGCCATCTTGATTCGATTTTTTATGTTAAATGTTAGTGTATTTTAGATCCTAAAGCACCTTCCAAACTTGAGTTACATATTTTATTGACAACACTATTTTATGCACTGGACAGGAGCAGCAACCACATACACTACTACTACTATTTAAATTTAATCAATCATACATGAGGATACTCTACATTGATAACACTACCTTATCTTTATAAAAAAAAGTAATACTATTACAAGCTTCATCCGAATAAACAGGTTATATGCATAACAAACTATGTTAAGTACAGATGAGCTAGCTGTTTCGGTACATGCAATAAAACATTCCCATATTTATTTTAACTGAAGAATGAACTCGGCTTCTACTTCTAGGCTTCATTTTCCCCTTTTCGGAAGATGGCTATTCTATCAAACTTTGCAACATGATTTGGTAAAAGTTATTAGAATATTCTCACCATCCACCACTCATATTTTCTCAACAGTCAATTAATTAGCCCTTCCTTCACTTGACACTAATGAGAATATGCATCCATAAAATGGTTTATAGATGAGTTTATCATTCCATCAATGAAAACAATACCTCCATAATTTCGTCGACAATTTGATTGTATTTTTTTACTTGTTTTTTATTCTTGATTTCTGTAGTTTCCTAAAAAGATTGACAATAATGAAAAAAGCATAATAAAATACGGTCCAGGCGATGGCTCCTCTTCATCTCATCTCATACGAACAAAATCATACTAGTCATTATAATAACAGTCATTATGTTAAATCATCCTTAAAAAAGCTATCTATATATTTTTTAATTAACCATAAAAACTAACTATACTAACCTAACTGTTAATGTACACAATACAAAAAAAACGTAAAAAGTTTGATAAGTAATTAATACGTTAAGAAGTACAAAAAAGTGTCCCGTTCTTGCCTACTTCCGTCAATAAAATCGTCATCATCACATCATATTCATAGAAGAAGCCGAAGTCACAAACAAACAGATTTTACTAATAAAACCGCGACCCGGTCCAAAAGTCACTGCCTCTACCTTCGCGAAAGGAATAAAATCTTGACCTTATCACATCAATTCCTAATTAATTAGTCAGTTAGTTAGTTCATGCTATGTACTTGAACCATAGAAAACATTTGTAAGTGGAAACAACGTGAAAAATAACATTTGGCAAAAGTTTATATTATGATAATCCACAGGGGAGCGAAAGTAAAGAAAGTGTTACATAATCGGGATCACAAATGTTAAACTATCGAAATTATCATTTGATATAGTTTATAATTTAGCACAGTTAAATAGGAATTTAATTATCATTGGCGATATACATTTTTCTAATTTGTTTCGCAGAAGACAATGTTTAGGTCGGGCAGGTACTCACATTTATAAAATACTTTCTGTGTTTAATATAAAACATTTAAAATTGATTTTTTTTAGCTGGGAAAGGAAAACTCAAGAATTATATTATAAAAAGTAGGACTAAGTTAGAAGTGTTTAACTAGGGAAAACATGACATGCAACTTATGTTGCAACTTACATGCAAATATTTTGTTTTACTATTCCAAGCCTAGGACCCCTCTCCATCTCTTACAGTCGCTTTTAAACTGACTTAAAATTGCATAATTAAAAGTGTTAATAATGCCAAATATAAAAAGTTAAGTACTCCGTTCAGTAATCAGTAATACCATTTCAGTGTTCATTTTTCCACGCCTTCCCGCTTCCACTCTATTTACTCTACTCAAAGAAGCTGCAATTAATTTTAGCTACTGGATTTAATAGAATTATTAATATTAATGTTATATCACTGTCGACTGTCATTTAGTAAATTGAAATGATTATGTTATTGCTCTGTGGTTTTAACAGTCGAAGGCATTGAAAGTTTGAAGCTGCTGCTGAAACTGCCACTATGATTAAAACTAAAACAGTTTAAACAATTAGTTAACAATGAAAACAATTTAAAGTAATAACTACGAAATTAAGTACTCCTCCTTATTCCTGCTTATAATAATTATTGTTTATCACTTAACTGGAATTTCAAATTACAATAATTAGTCTACAGCTTAACACTATCGGGTTTTTTGGAAGGTAAAAATCACGTTTACGCTTGATAATTTCTACTCTTTCTAAACTTGTTTTTTTTTTAAAAAGGCTCTTTTAAATATGATTGTTTTAAGTAATACACTTCAGGTTAATAAGGTTGTTTTTATAGCCCACCATTAAAAATGACTTTAAAGATCGGAGTCAGTAATAATTAACTACATACACTATCATCACCTAACTATTTAATTAGCGATATTTCATTTTCTTGTATACCTTTTGCTGATATATTATGTAAAGTTGGATTGGAATATGTTTTTAAGAGATTAATAATTATGTTTTAATTACATATTTCATGATACAAATAATCTACCTAGTTTTTAATACGACACGCATATTATTTCTTCTCGTTATTACAGCTTGACACACAGTTTTAAAATTGTTACGGATATTATATAAAAATGGTTATGATTATTTGCTTCCGCATTTGCTTGTTACAAATTGCTGTTTATAGAAAAATCTCTCTCTCTGAGGAATGAAAATAGTTAATAATTCTGTTTAGTTTGTGCTGGATTATTATTGGATTTGGAGTTGATGATGATGAGAATTGATTGATATAGTATGGATTATGCTACAGATGCAGCTCATCACTATTTGTCGTGGGGTTGGTGTTCACGGTGTTATCTTCTAGTTGGATCCCAGTTAGATCTCGGATTTCATCCACGTCATACCTGAAACCATTGAATTTTGGAGAATTAGAATTTCTTCAAAAATTTCGGAACAGCTCAGATTATTTGCATATTTATTGAACATTGTCAGATTTTATCTTTACCTATCATCATCAGAACCTGACTGTTGCGAGCCCGCGGATAAGTGTGAGCCTGCGGAGATTTGTGATGTCCTCGTGAGGGAGCCCCGCCTTGGGGTTAAGTACTGGTAGTTGGCCGGCCTCACGGTGATAATTAAGTTGGAACTGTTGGCGATCATCATGTCCGTGACTTGGTCCAGGGACTTCCCTGCAACTTCTATTCCATTTACCTCGAGAACCTCATCGTTGATCCCGAGGAGACCGGTGGATTCGGCGAGGCCGCCAGGGACCAGCCTGAATAAATAAAAATTTCCAATTTAATCAATGCAGTCAATTTTTTAACTTAGACACATTTAGATAGCTTATTTGATTCATTGTTCTAATTTTTCCATACCTTGAGATAAATATTCCCGGAACTTTCTCCAGCCCATGAGGCGTCACCCTTATGGAGGTCCCATCCCTTATATAAAATCCCAAAGGCTTATCTGAATTCTGATGTTTGAGGAGCTTCACCCTCCGACAAGTTTCCGGCACGATGTCCACATCAATGATGGCGCTTACTTGGCGGAAGTCCTGTGGACCGGAGATGGTCAAGGGCTGATGCGTCCCTTTCTGTCGGGGGGTTAGCAACGAACTGATCAAAGTTCGAGAAGTCTTATTAGCGGAGCCATTCAGTAACTCTATCTGAGTGTCCCCTTTCCTCTGAAGTAATACTCTGAGGAGTGGCCGCGCATTTTGTAAGGCTAGGAGGAGGTTATCATCGTTATTTATCGGAAGGAGGTCCCCATCCTTTGGATCCGTATAGCTTATCAGGAAGGGGATGTCCTCCATGTGATGTAGCTTCTCGATAAGAATTCTGAACTCGTCAAACTTCGGTTTCGCAGTTTTCTCGATGGAAAAGCGGCGGAATTCCGCTTCGAACTAAAAAACAGCAAACAATTTTAACATTCATTTAACTTCCCATTTAAAAATGATAATCTCCATTATTCATTATCCATGCATAACAATTTACCTTCGTCTTGATTTCGACATGGCTGGAGAGCCTTGTCGTAGGAGCTTTACTGCTTTTTGACATTCTTTGGCATATCCCCCTCTCGCTTCCCCCTCCGATAAAATTGTTATCCTCCAGAGCACCTATCGCTGCGCTGGTTTCTTTCACCTTGTCAATCAAAATTAGTTCCAGCGTCAGGAATTTGCTCGCAGCTCACCGCTTATCCCCACAGAGCTGAGCAAACACTTAAACGTTAACTAAAGTTAATTATAACCCACAGGATGATTGCTATATATTGCTGTATTAAACTAAAGCTGCTCAAGTTGCATTCTTTCTCAACCGCCTTTTTGCATAAAAGTAAATATAATTGGAGCAGTACAATACATGAAATTACTTCAGATTCCTCCTTTGCATTCCAATTAATCAAGTGATAAAAATCACAATTATTTCAACACAAGATCCAACAGCTCATCCCATCAACAACAAAATGAGCATCTTCCTCAATATTTTGTTGTAATTTTTTCAGATACAGATTACTTCTGATTCCTCTAACGTGATTGGATTTTACTCGCACTTCTACAGAGATTCACGATTCACCCAAGAACATAAATTTGCACTTCGTCTTTACGTTCAGCTCCACTAATCACCCAGTCCATAGCTCAATTCAAGAGCTCAATATCACCCAAAACTAGAGCAAACGTTGTTTTTAACAAACAATTAAATTAAAAAATCACCTCCCAAATTTTTTCAGCTCATTTTCATCCTCAACGACAAATCCTCTGTGAATTGAATTCCTTTGCAACAGAAGCCGTCAACATGAGAGCGGCCCGTAAATCATTGATTAAAACACTGATCCTTCTTACTCCACCTTATCACCCCATCAAAAAAAGATAACTTAACTTAGCCTGACTATAACAGATTTTAATACGCTTTCTACTTTTTCATCATAAATTATTCCTCTCATTTAAAATCCTTAGTTTTCAAAAGGATCACACGGCTTTATTAAAACTTTTGTTTTTAAATACTGTTGCGGATGTGGACTTCACTTTTACAAAGTGTCAGGTTAAATTTTCCTTCAAATTAATTCAAATCCTTCCATTACTTTTTATCAGAAGTTCTTCTTTTTGGGCTGTTTCTGTTGCAGCCAACACTTTTCTGTTTCACTAATTAAATTACGAAACTTATTAATATATCTCTAAGCCTGGGATATAGATGAGTAACTTTTTTTAGAGAAAGCATAATCCCTCAATCATCATCATCACATCCCGATGATGATCCTCCTCACACTTTTCAAATCATCAAAACTTTATAATTTTTTTTATTAATAAAGCGGAGGAGAAGAGCCAACAAAAATCAAATCAATGCGAATCTCCCTTATTAAAACAGACATAACCCATTCCACATTTTTTTACAGAGATATGCATACGCTTATGCTGTAATAATAAAAATTTGTAAGAAGATCTATTGTAAAATGTTGGAGTAACATAGCCATATACAGAATGATATTTTTTTTCTCTCCTCTTATTCAAATTCACACACACAAGTCATATCACGGTAATCACAAAGTAATGCAGAATAATCTCACATTAAAAAATATGTATTCATTTTATTGTTACTTTTTTACTCGTTTGCTTGGTTGGATTGGATGTTGCTGTTGGGATATGATATGGGATATATGATATGGACTATGAAAATGAAATGTGTTGGGTTGGGACTTCTCCTCAGGATGCTTTTCTATCAATCCATTCTATACGATATTTTTTTTTTGAGTATGTGGTTGGGTTGATAGTTAATTTCCTGTGGGAATGGTCGGCAAACACGGCAACATCATATCATCATTATCAGTCATCCTACCTGAGCTGCGAGCTATGATCAAATCATCCCCACACAACCAAACACATCATACAAAAAAAAAGTCTTTTACTCAACAATGAAGAGTGAAGTTATATAGCCAAATGGGGAGGAGAGGTACTACGCTTTAAAATCATACATAGACTGTTTCTATAAGGTACGGTATGAGAAGGAATCCCATTCTCAGTGTTCTCTCTTTCAAGTTATTTTTTTTAACTTATGACTATGACATGACATGACTGTATGGAGAAGGTCTGTGAACAGAACAGAACATAACACCTCAACAGCTCAATTTTCAATATTAGCTTCTCCACTCTGTAGTCTGTAGAGAGAGAAAATGAGTCATGGAATGTGTCTGACTTTTTTGTTGAAGAGAAACTATAATAGCATAACATAGCAAGTGCAAGAACTATTGTATTGTATGTATCTTGTTTATAGTTTCATGAACCTGATCTTGTCTTGCCAGTTGCAAGTTTTGGTATGATATGATGTGTAATATGGGTATAGATAGGGAGGCAGTAGGGAAATAATAACTTTTTTTAGGTAAGCTTTGTTCAATATCTGTGGCAGGTTGCATGCAGGTGATGTGGATTGGATTGGATGGAAGTTGCATGATATGGTTTGGTTGGGTAAAGTAGAGTAATAATTGCCACTTGCCAGCATAGCAGCAGCGTCTGGATAAAATTTCATGTTGAATGATGATGAAAAGGGAAATGGATAGGGGGAAGAAGAGACAGATGGCAAATGGGACTCTTTTGGAAGAACAACTTGTTTTGTTAGTTTCCTCCACCAACTGCAGATAATTTAGCGGAACAAGTGGAGAAAATTACAGAAGGAGAAAAAAAGCTGATTGATATACCAATACAAGTGGTGATGATGACATGATAGTGTCATTGTAAAGGCGAGCAGGTTTTAAATTGAAAATAAATGCAATTAAGAAATTACCCTACTTGGGAGAAAGTGCGTGGGCGGATGTAACTTCTCTGGAACTATTCCAACTTGGGGTAAACTGGAATATTCCCTTGGACGATTTTATTTACAACATGAAAATCTTCTTTGGACTTTTTACTTGTAGCATGGCTCATATGCAATTTTTTTGTTAGGAAGTGGCTTCACTTACACAAGTCCACTCCTCCAAAATTGAGAGAGATTCCAGGGGAAAATTGTACAACTACGGCTTACTTTTAATACCACTGCAGCTGTCCGTATTAGAAGACATGTTCGCTCTTCCTATACTCCCCCTCTTTCTTCCTCCCATCAGCGCGGTGCACTCATTCCACAAAATGTGTAGCAAGCAGTGTGTTACAGATAGACAGTTTCCTTCCAAAATACTTTACTTTGTTGTGTTGTATGCGCAGGTGGTCGTGGTAAGGTTGTCGTATGGAATGGTAAAGAAGGTAATTTTTTTTGATATCTCATTTCCTTTCCATGATTTGATGACGATGGGCTCATTTCACTCCCTCATACTTACGCTACGCTGCTGCTGTTACCCCGCTCTCGAAAAAGTACAGAAGAGAGAGTGAGAGAGGGACATGGAGGAGCTATGAGCTGTGGAAATAATTTTAAATATGTATGAGAGTCCAAATGAGCTCTGTGATATGATAATGATAACTTTGTGGCAAAATGAGTAAATGAGCTTGAACATGTCAAGTAACGTGACAGGGCAAGCAAGGCAAAGCCGACTGGCATAATGGTAAACCATTCCGTCAAGCCAATAAAGCCAATCAACAAGAAATGAATACGCTTGCTTGACATTTTCCGTTAGAAAGTAAAATTTACGAATCCAAACCAAACTGGATCACTTCACTTTTGCATGGCCAGATATTGGAGAAGAGTTGAGCAAAGTTACCTAATTACTTTTTTTGTCAAGTCATGTCATTTTATTACCTAAGCACCTGCTACTCTTCTTCTGGTGTAGCGTATGAAATGAAATGTAATCTATCCTCCAATTCCAAACAAAATATCCACAACGCAATATAGCCACACGATACAATAGCCATAGCCTAACCCTCAAATTACCATAAAAAAGGTTCCAAACTCCACTCTTCCATTCCACAGATTGAGACACAACTCTCCCGACAATCCAATTTTACATGCATTTTTTACACCTAACAAAGCCAATAACATCAAATCAACAAATCCCTTCAGGAAAATCCTTTGCTTTCAGCATTTTTTTTCGTTTACTGGCATTTATAATTAGTCTTGCCCATGGGAGCCAAAAACTTTTAGTGACCGTTTTCGTCGAAAGTGGTATCAAAATGACGGGAACAACTCACTGAGTGCCCAGCTGAAGTCAGAATATAAA
>JAQGAI010002842.1:0-11612 GCA_034696905.1 Lepidocyrtus violaceus
ATTATATGCATGAAGATAGTATTCCAGATCTCATAAAAAATTATTCCGAACTGAAATCCACACCGAGTTAAAATGTGGCCATTAGGATAGGATTATGGTCATTGTAGCTATCGGAGGAGGGTTGAAGTGGAAGATGATATGATGATGATGAACTGAACTTCTCAGGGGTGAGTTTTTTTTTTTACAAATTAAAAAAAAACATTTTTATTACTAAATTATATTACATATGACTTTACCGATAAAAATTACGGAAGAAAGCAAAAAATGGGTTGCGGAAAAGACAATAATATGTAACATTTATGTAGCGGCCTGTGACGGCTCAGCACAAAATCGTTTTACATAATACATTCATGAGGATAATACCCGAGTAGCCGAGCAAAAATGAAGCTACAAGTTAGCAAGTTGCAATTTTTTGCTACCCTTTTCAAATTGGAATATGTAATTTGAATTTTCAAGTGAAATGGATTAGGCAGCTGTTGTAACATTATTGCTATATTACTTACCCAAACAACCAGCCATCCACATTTCCATCTTTTTTATTTTTTAAAAGGCCACTCTTTAAAGTAGCACTGTCAATTACCGAAAAAACATAGTTGCAAAAGAAAACATTTATTTTGACTCCTTCTGAGAAGGAACATGCACACACGCATGTTCTCATCTCTTACGGATTCCCATTAACTTTTCTCGCATCATTTAATTTTCGCCTCGGCCGACTCAAGAAGAAGAAATGATGATGCTGATTATTGTTTTGGTGTATGTTTCTCTGCCTTGTTCTCCCTTCTCTACAATACAATGTAAGCAAATAGCTTTTTGAGAAAACTGTCAGCCATGTTTAACCGTTCGCATGACTTATGACGGTGGGAATTGTAAATTTGGTGACCTCATCATCCCATTCCTTTCAAATAAATGGAGATAATTTTTAAAAAACAAAACAAAAAAAATCTCAAGACACGAACGAACAGGCAAGAAAGATGAGCTGATGAGCAACTGAAGGAGGCTATGATATATCTATATGCCTGGCCATGTCTGAATGGTGATGGGGGTTGTGGAAGAGCTGAACTGGCTAATAAGATGAAAAATTATGGTGTTTTCCCTGTGCTCTCCCATTTCATGTATCACTGACTGATCTTCTACATCACATGATATTGAATTACTTACCAGCAGCAGCATAAATATTGCACTCAATTTTCACAAAAAAAAAACAAGCTGCTGCTTTGCTACTTTTGTGGCTGGTTATTATTAATATAAATTACAGGTGAGCTGTCAGAAAAAAGAAAATGGTTTAGTTTTTGTTGAAATCAAATTACTTTTTTTCGCAAATGGATTTATTACAATTTTTTTAATAAATTGCTTCATGATGAGTGCAATATTAAACGGGATGGGGGTAAATAGTAAATTGATGTTGGGGGATGAGGATAGGATGGGAGACGAGACGACATGACTAGATAGATCATCCTTTTATTGATGGCAGTGCGGGTGATGATGATGGTGGTGGTTGGTCATGGTGGAATATGCGAATGCGAATCTGATCGTTTTCGTCCCTTCCAAAGAGGGAAAGAAGACATGCACGAAAAATAGTAACATGACAAGCGGCAGAGTGCACAGGATTAGTTGATGATGAACTGCATCCCCAATTGCAAACTTCTCGTTTATCATTTTTTTTTGTTTTGTGTTGTATTCCTTAAAAATAAAAAAGCCGCAATGAAATCAAGTGGATTGCATTACATTTTGCATTACACTTTTCTCTCCTCCACTTCATTCGACAAGGCATTATACCTGTTTTCATCTGATCTCATGTGACGATCGCCATTTCACATCTTAGATGAATTATTACAGGGGGAAAATAAAATTTCGAGTGTTTCCCAAATGCAATTTTGATAAAGAAGCATTTTATTCAGCACCGCCACCACCGCCGCATTCATTTTTACTCGGCTTGGCTTCTACCACACCACGACAATTACACATTCTTGCTGACCAATAATTCATTTATATTTCTTTCCCTGAACCTCCCTCACGCAACCACCGAGCCCCTTTGGTATGGTATTAATCGGGGGTAGGTCGGAGGATAAGTAAGTAGGTAGGTATGTGTGGCATGGCATGGGTGAAGCAAGAAGAAAACATCCTGGGCTGATGATGATAATGATGATGATCCAACGATAAAAACATAATATTTATCTCTGTGAAGATCAAATATGTTTGTCGTGTCACGGCACACATTGCCACCTCCGTCACCAACAGCATTACCCATCCCAGTCCCAGCCATTTGCCTTTTTAGCGAAGACTTCCTCTGGGACAAAAGCAAGTAACAAATTGAGACAAACAAGTAACGGGAAAACTGGGATGGGATCATGGGAGAGAAAGAAAAGAATACACCAGAGACAGACTCTTCTGGCTCCCATCATCATCGTCGTCGGTGGAATGGAACGGTTTCATTTCGCATTTCACACATAACAAATGTATATATTTCTTAAACGATCCGCAATTAGCAACTGATGCATTATTACTTATTATTTATTCACTGATAAGCGAAAAAAAAACGGAACTTGAGGAGGAGCAGGAGTAGCAGTCACTCACTCACACAATATAATCCGTCAGTTCGTAATCAGTTGAAGAAACCTACCTATCTATCTATACAGGAGTTGATTTTTTTATTTATTTTGTAAGTAGGAAAGCTGATAGGATTACAGCAGGAATATTACTTATCTCGTTGACACGGACATGACACGAAACCGATCCTTGTTAAGATATACGAGGCTGGTAATGGAAGTAAAAAGGTGGCATGAAATGAAGAAATGAAGTCCTGAGCGTTCTCATTATTTGAAGGAGGATCTTTTTCCCAGTACAAAATACCTGGCCAAGACAAACGAGATTTTTTCTCTGGCTGTCTCTCTCTCTCTCCCTTATCGACGGGATTTTTGAAAATGGCTTATCTATTTCGTACAGGTATTATATGTATTACTTATGTATTGTGGACGGGGAAACAAATGAGCAAACCAAGTGGCGAGGAGTTGAAGTAATTAATCTATCACCGCAAGGTGCAAACTGCAAAACCCCCGCTTATTATATTCAATTCCACCACCACAACTCTTCACACAAGCGCAATTATGTTATTTTTTCGAGAGAAGAATTATTTTCCTCCTCCTCCAAAAGAATTTCTCTCTCCCTTCTTCAAAAATTTTCGCGACTGTTGCAGCAACAGCAGCAGCAGCAATGCAATAAAATCCATTTTTATGCATATGAATGTTTAATGCTATGTTTGCGTATGTTTGTCTGTTTTGAAGTCGGCTTGAACAAAACTTGAAATTATTCAGAACAGAAACCTGAAAAAAAATAATGCAAAATATCAACATAAGAAATAAAGAAAGAAATTCATTCCGACTTGCTCTTGCCCTGCCTTGAATTACCCCTGCCCAGGGGCATTTTCCTTCCTATCTGGTAGGTAGGAGCTCAGGCTGGCTGAGACGGTTCGAATCTTGAAGGAAAACTCGATTTAACAAAATAAAAACTTCTCAAAAACTGCAAACTTCTAATTGTTATCACAATTGTTACATTTTATTTCATTTCATCCCCCAACCCATGTACAAAAAAATTACAAATCGTAAAACATTGCTGCTGATTTTCCCCACCCCCATCCATGTTCAAAGCCTTATGACATGTGGGTGAAGTCTGAGTCTGAAAGCTGATGTTTGTTCGGCTCGGCCTCTTATGCCCGACCACATGATGTACTTAATGCAGTATTTTAGTATTTTTTATTACATTGCTATATCAAAGCAATCATTATCATTTTACCAAAACCTCCAAATCTTTTTTTTTATTATCTAAATCTATTATCGAGCGGGCGTGCTTGCACTTGCTTTTTAATCCATCCAGTTTACCCACCCCCATATAAAGTTATGTTGGGGGAAGGGGAACATTAGATTTCAATTATTGAGTTTGAGTGATGTCTTGTCCGCCGCTTTCGGCTGCTCACACAAGTTGTATTTTTGATTTGATGGAAAAAATGCCCTCAAATCATATCATATTATGTTTGCACTGTGAAAGCTTTCCCCGTATTTTTTATTTCCTTTGACCTTTTTTGCAAAAATTTCGCCACAATGCAATATAACTTCGCATTTAAAAGGTTACTAACCGCTAATGGGCCGCTATGCTACCGATCATCCTCATTTGAGATGACATGACATGAGGAGCATTTTTTATCTCAGTCCGTACAGTTAGTAATCCGAAGATTATGACTCTGGTTATGTTCAAAATGCTCAAACCGATTTTCATATTAACGTTTCCTGACAGATTTATTTCCATCCTTGTTCGAAAAAAAATACATAAATATGCATAGTCAGTGGGGTAGAATTTACAATTGGAAGAATTATTTAATTCATTTAGGTACCTAAAACATCATTACTTTACCCTGATATTGTCTGTATAATTATTTTACTGTACTATTAGTAGTTCAAGCTGACCTTCACTCACTCCGATTATTGTGATGATAAGCTAGTTTCTGTTGTGATAACTTTTCATGTTCAACAATGATGTTTTTTTTGGTTCCTGCTGTTGTTAATTGTTCCATTCCTCAAAACCCAAAAACTGGCTTTTTGAATTCCATCTAAATCTTTTCATTTGCCTTGCCTTAAGCTACGGCCTTATCTAGAGAAGAACATTCCTTGTCTTGATTGCGATTACAAAAACGACCTGAATTGTTCAGGATGGAAAAGAAAACCAAGATATTTATTGGCAAATCAGTTGTTATAGACGTGTGTGCGTCTGCCAGTCAGCTGCCTGGCTGCCAACCAACCATGTGGAGAAAGCCGCATCAGATCAGACCATAAACAAAACGGCACCTCACAAGATATAAATGATATGATTTACCTTTTGGCATTAGGTAAGGTATGTAGTTAGGTACCTAAAAAAACTTGTGAATTCCAATCCTATTCAATCCAATTCATAACCAGAAGACAACCATCAATAATTTCTCAGTTTTTCTTCTTCTTATCTTTACCTTTCATCTGTCTGTAGGAAGTTGGATCACTCTTTTTCGACGGATTACAGTTATGCACGGACCACATAATTATAATGCAATGCGAAAAACATGACATGCGTTTAAAGAACTCTTAAGTAGCTTGAAATAAAATGAAATATGAAATAGTGCTTTTTCGCGAATTATTGTTTTTTTTTGCTAAAAAGTGAACAGGTCCACCATTCTCCTTTTCCCACTCGGTAGTCGAAAGTCAAGCACTTAGAAGCGGTGCGGTGCGTGCAAAATCACAATTTGTTCTTATCAACGAGGAAGATCTCACAAGACAAAACCATATCATATCAGAAGAGTTATTGTCTTGGGTTGATAAGACGAATAAAAAAAATCTTGCCGATAAACATAAAGAAAATATCCTACCTGGGATACTACTGCTCAGGTACAAGCCATTTTGAATGGGCATCCCCGGCAGTAGTCCAAGCCATCCGACAACCTACGTGCATTGCCTTTTTATTGATCAAAAAGAGCTTCTTTCCCCTCTTAATTATCCTTTTATTACTTGCAAAAAATAATAATCCTGAAAATACAAACCTGACCACACAAACATCATATTTCTGAACTGCATCAAAAAGTGCAATCAAACTGGGCCACCGCAAACAACATACCCTTCCCATACCAAAACTAGTAACTTTCAAAGATTTATAACACTTTCCATCCCGATAAATCATCATCATCATAAGAGGAAAGAGAAAAAAGGTTTCTTATGAAGAAAAAAACAGTACTTTCCACTCATGATCATGGCTATACGTACAACGAAAGTACGTGTCCGTACTTTAAATTATATTTTTTTTCCCGCTGGTACGTGATCCAGCGAGATGACATTCGTATTTAAATGAATTGTCATGATCATCATCATCATCATCCCCATCACCGTACAAAACTATGCACGTAAAAATTGCAATTTTTACTTACGAACCAAGTCAAACAAAACACGTCCCAAATGTTTTGCTTACACGTCACATCCATCCTAATCAACAACAAGAACAACAACAACAAAATACAGACGATAAAAATACAGCTCACAATCAGTCAGTCAGGGAGAGAGAGAAAACAAACGAAAGTGAGTGAAGTGCGTTTTTACTGCACCGGTTTACATCCCTCCCTGCATACAAAACCAGGATGGAGGAGGAATATAAAAAACTAAATATTTCCCTGCTTGATTCATATAATAAACAATCCCCACCTGAAAAACCAGCGCTAATGCATTTCCACTTTCGATCGGGATGAAGAAAGTCAATTCAAGAGACTGCACTTGCACTTAACATCATCCTCATCATCTTCCTGACTTTTTCGTCACATTCAAGACGTATACATGCATAAAAAGGAATTTTTTGCTTTTTTATTTCTCTGATGAAATATTTCTCACTGACTTAGTGACTTCTTTCCTTTCTCCTTATCTCCTCCGAATTGTTCCTCATCATATTTTCGCAGCTTTGTATTGGATTGTATTCAAGTGAAATAAAAAATAGGTTTTAGGTATTTTTACGGGATTTTATTCTTATCAGGCAGGCATTACTATTGTCTGTCTAGCCCAGTGCCTTGGTGGCTGTTGTGGGGTTCGTTGTTCGTTCGTTTTTTGGTGTGTGCGCCCTGCATAGCTAAACTTTCCATTCTTTCATTTTAGCATGGGCTCCCTTACCTCAGTTCTGCAAGCCATGCAACAACTCCCGTTCATTTTTCCGTTCGAGAGGAGAATAATAAAACGAAGCAGTTTTTGAAGAGGAGCCCAACCGCACCACCAACCTGGTTAACATTCAGGTCCAGTCCCAAACGGCTGTACTTGTTCTACCACCAGCCAGAACCCGAACTCATCCTTCTTCAGTTGCTCATGATGATCAGCCCATGCCATTCATTTTTAGTAGTAGGGAAGACGAGAGAAAAAAGGTCATTGGTCGAGTTTGGCTTTCGTCCGTGGTGTCGGTACGTTTGGTGTTTGGATATTGCTGCTATTGCACTGCATTTCATTTCATCCCCCAAATAATAATAAAAAAAAACTTTTTCTTCTTCTTCTGCTTTTCGGTCAGGTCTTTCTACTTTTATTATAATGTGGTGCTCCTTATCCTGCTCAACGACCTTCCAAGGTGAGTTTGGTTCGTTGAAAAGAATTGCAATAATTTTGTACGTGTAATCACGTACGAAAAAGTTGATGATGATCATCATTATCATCAACCTCCTCCTTTTTTATATTATCCATTTCCACTCCTGACTTTATACTACTGACCATAATTGCAAAACACTTTTTATTATATAATCGGATCAAATGAAAGGGAAATCTCGGAGAGAGCACCTCAAAGACATGGAATGAGTGTGAGTAGGTAAATAAGAAAAAGTGGAATGGGCTTATCATCATCGTCATCATCATCCTCCACTCCACACTGGCCTGGCCTGGCGAAAATGTGAAATGGGATGTTTGCATGTTTTACTTTTACGAAAAAACCTGAGTTCAGTCCGGACACGTCCGATTTTTGCAACCATTTCGGTTTTTGCCGAGCAAATGAATGGAGTTTAATTGGAATCAAATTTTATGCTCAAGCAAAAGCAGAAAATCTAATGTGATGAGATGAAGATAAGTCCGATGATGATGATGGACTGATATGTGGATGTTGATGAGTGTAATTTGTAATTTTCCTACTTTAAAATAGCCAGCACGTTTCAACCATTTTGATAGTGTTGAGTTGAAATGAATTGGTTAATGGAAATTGAAAAAGTAAACAGCAAGGTATATTTTTGGCTAATTTCAACCAATTTTCAATCATCAACGTTAAAAGCTGGTGGTGATGATGGCTGGATGAGAAATTGGAATTGGAGAATGAGAATCAAATATGGACGTGCTTTTATCGTCAAAACATCATAAGGAAAGATGGACCTCCATCCTTCCGGATCCTCTACCTTATCATTTCTTTGACTGACGATTGCCGATTGGTGAAACGGTGGATGGATGGATGGATGAATACTCTCACTCAAATAGATTGAGTATCGCGTTACATCACTTGATTACTTTTCCGTCCAAAATGGCCTTAACTTGGCTTGAGAAAGCTCGTTACATTTGCGCATCTCCTCCATTCAACCAGCTAGCGCTGTCCTTACTTACGATTAAAGTATTCAACCCAACCTTACAGAAGAAAGAATTTTATTTAACGCGGAATTTTTTTCCTTCTCGAGCCATCCATGGCCATGCCATGATGCTACGTGCTCCTGCGGAAAGGACTATTCATTCTCAAAAAAAAAATTCAAGGGAATGAGCCAGCCAGCTCAAGAGAGAGAGAGAAAAGGAAATGCTCCGGAGGTTCTGAGCTGAAAGCGAAATGAAACTCTAAAAGCATTTCCATTTCAAAAGTGAAATCACGTACAACGCGATCCACGAGCGTGGAGCGTGGTCCAGCATCTCAAATGAGGTGGATCCCATCCCATCGATGTAGCTCCCAACTCCGGCTTCGTCTCTCCCAGCCAGGAACAGAGTAGTGGAATGGGATGGAATCACGTTAAATTCTATATAACTTTTTTTTAGAACGAACAGCAGAAAAACTATTTTTGTAGCAAACAAAACCGGCCGAACGAAGAAAAGTCGAGTCAGGCCAGAAAAGAGTAAAAAAACAACATAGAAGGGAAAATGCGAAAGATCCTGCATCATCATCATCATCAGCCCTAATTTTTCAAGGCAATATAAAATAAGCATTTTCCATCACAAGCTATTTGTATGAAATGGCATAGGGTTAGCCTTGTACAGTGACATTTAATTTCAAGTTAGGAAATGAAAGGAAAGAAAAGAGAGAAAGAATCGTGGCGGACGGACCGACCACTCCTCTTCTGATCTGACGTAAACTTATAACTTTGGCTAGGTTTTAACAAACAAATATGCCCTGTTTTGTTGTCATTTTGAATTAAATTAAAACGCTTCTTCCATCTCCGTCGGCAAATTATTCTACAAAAAAATTAGCGTTGAGGAAGGCCTTTTTTTAAAATTAGGTACCTATTTTTCTTGCTGATGAAGACGGAAGACATAAAAATGACACGCAATTTTCTCCCAACTTTAGCTCACTTCCCAGCAACAATAAAAAAGACTTCTTCTTCAAAGTCTATTGTGCGTGAGCACGTGAACATTATCAAAAAGAGCCGAGACGATCCCCAAGCCCGTCCAGTGCAATGACAATAATAATGATGATATTTTCCATCTTTATTCTTTTCCCATTGTGTTTGCTGTGCAATCAGACACGGACTCTCGGAGTAAATAGACTGGAGATACAAACAAGTTGGCAGTTGAACTTCTTTATACACTCCGCCACTCAAAAACCATTCCATTCCTTCAATAGAAATAATATCAACAATGGAATGGCTCTTCTCCTTTGGATGCCAATAAATGCCCCTGCCTCCTCCTCACACAATACAATACAATGGACTGACTGAATGAAATGAATGCCAGTCGAGTCG
This sequence comes from Lepidocyrtus violaceus, assembly GCA_034696905.1. Taxonomy (NCBI): domain Eukaryota; kingdom Metazoa; phylum Arthropoda; class Collembola; order Entomobryomorpha; family Entomobryidae; genus Lepidocyrtus; species Lepidocyrtus violaceus. The sequence continues at coordinate 9,455 of JAQGAI010002842.1, forward strand.
AGTGTCGATCCAATGAAGGAAGAAAACATGAAGGAACTATTCACAATAATCATCCCGACAGAGTTCCTTTCTCGTGTTTTCATAATAACAATGGGATGGGTATTATGAAGCGTGGAGAAAAATGGCTATAGATATAGATATAAATGGAGGAAGCTTCCATCATATAGCCAGGGAGAAAATAAGTAAGAATGGGAAAGATCAATAACTGCACTTCTTCTGTTTTCCCATCCTGAATACAAATGAGCCATGAGAGAGGAGGGATCATGATGATGATGTTGATGATGATGATGATGGAAAAGGATCTTTTACGAAAAACGTATTTCTTCTTCTCCACTTTAGTCTGCTGACAGAAGATCTTTCTTTCCCTTTAAATAAATGCATGCATTTTGAGTTGGGGGTTGTTGGGGAGGCTTCATTAAATGTCATAATGTTCATGTAAATGATTCCCCCTCCAAATAAAAAACAAACTGCATTTACCTTTGGTATATTTCTTCTCTGGTGGCCCAGAGGCTAAAACAAAAATCTTACTTTCTGAAGATTAAGTGCATTAATAAACAAAACTAACTGCGCGTTATAAAATGAATGGGGGAAGATTTACATGAAAAGCCATTGTAAATCGTGAGAAAAGGTGGATACTACTGTATTTTTTACAAGCATAAAATAATTTGGACAGGTTACATAATTTCTGCTGAATATCCCAAGTCATTAATATACATACCCAAGAGGAACATGAAGAACCTCCGAGAAAATATTGCAGACAAATCAGCGCTAAACGATGAGGAAAAGGAGGAATAGCGTTCAGCAAATCAGGACGAGGAAAAGCTCTCACGTCATCATATACCACCACCTTCACAACAGCCCCCACAAGCACCACCATGAAGCTCTTCTATACATCACACAAAAGAGCTCCTCTGCTCTGGCTGCACATAATATTCCATTTTTGAATTGTGCTCTTGTCGATTCATTTCTTCATGTTGAAAATGGAGGAAAAAGGTGTGCAATATGAGGATCATTATCGTCATCATCACCATCATCATCATGAACAACTTTACACGAAAAGTTGAACGAATAGCTGAGAAGACTACGAAGAAGAAGATTCGGTATTGCATGTCCTATTCTTCTTTTTTGAGCTCGCTCGCTCGTGTGCACGTTTATACTTTTTGGCTCTGTTCTGTTCTGCTCGTCTCGTCGTTTCGTAAAATAGGTGAGGAGATTATCATTGGTGGAGGCGGAGGCACGTTACTGAGCAGGTGCTTTTATTGATTTTTCCCTTACGCCTGCAGTCATTATTATCCAAGCTGGCAAGCTAAAGCATGGGCTACGTGCCCATATTTCGCACGAACCGCTAATATTTTAGTATCGTCTGGGATCATGTAATAATGATATTACTTCGTATTCTGTTCACACACAGCTGGGACTCCGACTCCTCCATACATACAAACTCCATTCCATAACAATCACTCCGTCCTCTGCTCCATTTTGTCTGTCGAAGTTACATAAAACTTGGTGGACGGAACAACAAACATGAGTGGCTTGCCTAGGTATTTATAATGGAACTGTGTTTACATCACATCCACTTTCCTTTTCCCGTCGCCCGTTCCCTGTTATTATTACAATTTCTCCTGAAAATGTTCTCGCCTTCTTCCGACCAAATTTTCAACAACAAATCATTCACCTTCACTGTTTAGTACAGTATTCCAATCCAATGTGGTATGGTATGGTGAAAACAAAAAATGAGCTCATTTTTTTTTTACCTTGTTTTGATTTGCTTGCTCGTGCTTCATTTTCATTTATTTATGATTTTAAAAAGGAAATTAAAATTAGACCTGGAGCAATACAGCTCTTGCTGTGAGGCCTTCAGCCCATTTCACCATAATCAGGGTCAAGTTGAGACGCAATGCATTTCTAATGAGTAAACTTAAGCATGTAATGCAATCGGAGCTTAATGTTCCATACCATATTTAATTTGGAAAGTCATCCGTCTTCCGTATTTTAAAACCTTATTTAGTTACTTGTTATTATGTATTATTGATCTTGATTCCCCTTCTCCTTCCGCCTCACGTAAAAAATTCCCTAAAGTACATACGTTCTTATTCCAGTCTTGTAGGTAATTACACTTCTTGGTGTTAAAAATCACATTTAGCTCAAGTGGATTAAT
>JAQGAI010002843.1:0-11611 GCA_034696905.1 Lepidocyrtus violaceus
TTCCGATCAAGTCCAAGTCGAGGAGAAGTCGAAAATGGGCCGATTTACATTGCAATAGCCCATACATACCAAACAACAACCCGGCTTGAATGAAGTCGAAAATCCTGTCCATTCCTATTCCTGCACATTTTCCTTCTTCTTCTTTCTTCTTCACCAAACCAAAAACAAGCAGAAAGATTTGGATTTGACTGTCGCGCCGTTTTCCTCTCACGTGAGCCCCTATTGGCTCTATCTGGGGAAGAGGTGAATTCTTCCCTGGAAAGCTCAAAATTCTCCCCATGCCGCATCTAAATGCATTGCCCATTCCTTTTGCCTGTCTTTTTTGCCTTGTCGACTGAGCTGTGTGCTTTTTTTCTCTATTGAGTTGAGTTGGTTGTTTGTGAGTATGGCCAGTTGGATAGGTCCTTCAGTCTTTTCGGATTTTCAATAGGAGAGTTTAAAGTTTAATTATTTTTTCAGGAAAAATTAGGCGGCGGTCTGTCAGGTAAGATAATAATTAGTGATATTTAATAATTGTAGTTTAGGTTGGTTTCTAAAAAAATAATTAGTTTTCTATTTTTAAGATCGACGAAAGAAAGCAGAAGACTTTTAGCATGTAGCAGGAGGTGGACTTGACAAAACAGAACGGAGTTTATTATTATTAGTTTTATTAGTTTTTTTCTTTCTTCCTTTTCATTTTAATTGTAATTAGTAAGTATTGTTGTGGATTGTTGCAGGTTTTTCGGTGTGGGAGGAACAGATTTATAATTATTTTATTAATTGCGTTTGCTTGGGAAGAGCCGGTGAGGTGATAAACATAATGCATTTAGGTGATATGGATGAAGAGGAGTGAATTTATTTTTTTGTTTTTGGGGCGAATATTTAATTAAATTAAACTATTAAACATGTAGTTAGTTTAAACTTTTGTGATTGTTAGATTTAGGGTTTTAATGCATGTGGCATGTGTAGTTTTAAATGGTGTTTTATCATTTGTATTGTTTATCGTCATTAATATAACAGTAGTGGACCGGCAGGCAGGGGAGGTGATTTTGGATTTAACCAATAATGAATAACGTTTGAGTGGAGGGAGTAGGGATTGAAGAAATGAAATTGAATTCGAAGCAGACAGCCTTATTATGATTTGTCTGATTAGATTAGCTTTACTTTTACTTTTTTGTGGTTTGCAGAAAATTGCTGATTAATTTGTAATTCTAAATATTTTTTTAAAAGCAAAAGATCACGGATCAGATGACGTGACCAACCAGTGACTGCCATATAATTTTGCACCCAAAATGTCCAAAACAATTAATGACTTGATTCGACTTAATGAATGACAAGACAAATGACGCATTGGATAGATTTTTTTTAGTTTTGATTTTGATTTTATTATAGATTTCGAAAGTTTTTTTTTTTGGTTTTGATGGTGTGGATTTTCTTGTGTGATGATTACGTTATCGGTGTGAAGCTTTGGGGAGATTTTTCTTCCCATTCTGTTCATGATGGTTCTTTTACCAAAACTGATAGAAAGTCCTAAACCGAATAATAATTACAAGGGTTTTTGGACCTTGGAAGGACTTTTATAGGGATGAGTAATTAACCAATATTTTATTTTGTTGTTTTGTTTCAGACCTAAAACAGTAATCCAAAATGGTTCGTATGGACGCATTGGCTGATGCCTTAAAATCGATAAATAATGCAGAGAAGCGTGGAAAGCGCCAGGTCCTCATCAGACCCTGCTCCAAAGTTATCGTCAAATTCCTAACCGTCATGATGAAGCACGGTAAGCTAAGCGGATGTGGTTAATAGTTTTAATGTAGATATTTTTACATTTACATGATGAAAATATATGCACGGAGGCCAGATGTTGGAAACATTCTGTGTCTTTGACTATTTGCCAAAAGGATACTGACAAGTTAACATTAAAAATCAATTGTTATGTTAGAGAAGCGTAGATATTATGGAGATCGCCTTTAGTAATTTTTTTCGTTTTGTTTTTACCAACAGGTTATATCGGGGAGTTCGAAATCGTAGATGACCACAGAGCAGGGAAAATCGTCGTAAATCTTACCGGTCGTCTGAACAAATGCGGCGTCATCTCACCTCGCTTCGACGTTTGCATTCCAGATATTGAGCGATGGACGAACAGACTCTTACCATCTCGTCAGTTTGGGTAAGAAAGAATTTACATTGTTATTTAAATAGTGGATTTAGTATGTAAATTAAAAATGATGATAATCTAGTAGTGAGGCATTGAACATTGTTCTCTTGTCATTGATTTTTGCCAAAAGGATACTGACAAACATATACTAATTGAATAACAACTATGTTAGATTGCATCAACTGGTAGTACTAAATGAATTTCTGTTGTCTTTACAGTTACGTGGTATTAACGACCTCCGGAGGAATTATGGACCACGAGGAAGCCAGAAGGAAACATCTCGGTGGCAAAATTCTCGGCTTTTTCTTTTAAACAAGGAATTATAAATGTTTTATCACAGCCAATTTGCTATAAAATAAACTTTGAAATACAAAACAAAGTTCCTTGTGTATACATTTTAGTCTGTCGTGTTTTGTTTTAATTGTTCTGATTATTATTGTACATTTTATGTTTGCATTTTGGTTTTAAGTGGGTATTGTTTAACATAAAACATTTCGCTGAAAATATTTCTTAACATTATGATAAGGTAGTCTGTCATTGCGTCATGCTAATTTTTAGTAATCTGAAGAGGAAAATGGCCAGATTAGATTAGATGTACATGAAGCACTTAACCATATTTTTAAAATACATCTGGTAGTAGATGTAGCCGTGCCGTTTATTAGAGTAGCTCCATGTCAGGCACAATTTCGAGTAAGATTTGAATCTAATAGCTGAAGTCTAGACTTCTTTCTTCCTTCTCATTATAACAATTTTAAGTTCATTAACGAAATCGTAATCATGTTTGAAGTTCGGATGTTCGTACAATAATATCACTATCATGACATGTCATCTTCACGTTATGCATCATCATCTTATCTTTTCCATTCAGTCTACAGATACAAAACGTCAAAAATAGAAGATAAATGCATGCATGCTGTCTACGAAGCATTTTAAAGGTATTGTTAGTATTGTTACGTCACCTAATCTAAACTATGCGAAGTGCAATTGCAATGCAATTCACATAAGAAAAGTATTTTTTCCGCATCGAAACCATAAATGCTCATAATTTCTCCCCATCGTATGTATTTTATTCGCAAGTTTACAAGAATCAAGTAAAAAATCAAGAACAGAAGCCACCACTACTATCGCATCGTCATATTATATTTCTGTCCATCCGTACTGTAAGTAAAATATGAAGCAGGATTGTAAAATGGACCGGCGGACTTACATTATCATAATAATACACCTGTTCAAGGTGAGCATGATGATGTTGAGCATTCACAAGTTTCGGTTTTCGTATTAAAGTTTCTTACGTAGATACAATACAGCATAAAGGTACCTTCTTGTTCTTCTGATACCATTCGACTCTAAACAAGAAATTCTCACAGCTTCAACCTTGTTTGTTTCACCCATTCCCATCAGTGATAATAAGATCTCAGCATCAGTCAGACCAGACATCTATTCTGCGTCAAACTTTTTTTCTAAATTACTTAGTTTTGCAAAAACAATCGTCCTTTTTCAATACTACATTTGTAACTTTCTAATCATCTTTCAAATTGTCGCTAACTTTTATAATAACCCTCTCTAGTGAAACAATCATGTCGGGTCCTGGTGGTGGTCTCCAAATGTTATTTCAAAGGAAGAGAGATGATGGCACGCAAAAGGTGTATAAGCATTGGAGCAAGTCCACAAACTGCGAAATGAAGTTTTCCGTCTTCATCCCGGACTCGGCAAGACCTTCAGAAAAATTCCATGCAATTATGTTCCTCCCTGGGGCATACTGCAACGAGCAGGACTTTCTCAACAGGACCAATTTTCATGAGCACGCGAATGAATTCAAGTTTGTGGTAGTTTGTCCGGATACTGGACCAAGTAAGTTACCAAAAAAAGATTGTTCCGGAGAGAAGGGCATTGAAAGATGTGGAGTGCTGGAAATAGTTTAAATTCTCCTTTTGATTTTTCTGTAGAAGTGGAGGTACCCGGAGATAAGGATTCACAATGGCTTGGCCAGTCCGCAAGTTGGTACATCGACGCAGTCAAAGAACCTTGGAGCAAGCATTATCAAATGTTTTCGTACGTCTCAAAAGAGTTACCTGAGTTGGTTGTGAAGCACTTTCCAGTGTTGCCCAAGTTTGGGATATGTGGACACAGGTGATAAAAATGGCATGATTTAATTTATGTAATTTATGATATCTTTTACGAAAGTTTGCTTTATTTTTCTGTTGTTTCAAATGTTGTTTTTGATGTAGTATGGGAGGAAGTGGAGCCGCAGTTATCGGTCTCCGAAATCCTGACAGGTTCCAGTCCATTTCTCTCTTTGCCCCGAATTGCAATCCGATATCGTGGGGAAGCACTTGCGTCTTCGCTCCCCTCTTAGGACAGGAGGAGAAGGACAAGGAACAGCTCTGGATTTTGTACGATCCAACTGAAGTCGCGAAGAGATACGATGGACCGTTTAGGAATATACTTGTTGACCAAGTAGGTTTAACGTTATTCACATGAATCATGCGATTTAAAGTCAACTACAAGAATCAGTAACATGATATGCTAAAATATGCATAACTATTTTAAAACCTAATTTGATTTAAAGGGAACTGACGACGAATACTACAAAAGGACAAAAACTCTGAACCCCGAACGACTAGTTGCCGCTGCGGAAGCCAACCCGAAAGGAGCCAAGGCAATCAAAGTTAATTTACGGATGCACCCGGGCCTGGGTCACTCTTATGACTTTGTGGAGAAATTTTGGAGATCCCACTTCCAGCATCATTCGCAGCAGCTTGAACTGTCTTCACTTTTTAGTTGAAATCCTTTTATAGGTCAGAACAACACTAAAAAACATTAAATGTAGATAATCATTTTAGAGTAGACTCGCAATAAGGTAGTTTTTTGTTGTTTTTGTTTTGTGTATTTTTATTTCAACGATTTTTAATTCGACTTTTGGAGGGATATACATTTATAATAATGGTTTTTAGCTAGTGATACAAAATAAAATACTATTTTTTATTTCCTTCTCAAAATATTCTGTTAATTCAGTTTTTCGTTGTAGCGTGGCGTGCATTTTGGCTGTGTGAACTGAGATTTTTCATTATTTAGAGCAAAATAGGTCTTCTGTTTATTTGGAACTGGTTCGGCTTCCACATGGCTCCTCTGAGTTTTCTGGTGGAGCTGGAAACATATTTTTGGAAAGTTGTTGGAGAGCTTTTGATATAAAGTCGAATTCTGGGGTCAAAGTTCCGTCCTCATTCCAACAGCATAGCATTAGGTCAAATCTGTCAAATCAAGGTCATAAAAATCCCCGTAAATTAAAATACGATATTTTCAAAACACATTTTCGATCTATTTTGCTAAAGTCTCGAGTCTTACATTTCCGGTGTTGCAAAATCCGGTATTTCAATCCCTCCATCCTCCTCATCCTCCTCTTGATCATGATCCTCATCATTCCTCAAAAAGTTATTAATAGTAGCCCTCTCAGGAAACTGCTGCCCCCTCAAAGCGAATAGTTCCCAGAGGACGCGTCCATAATCCCACGCATCAGATTTCTTGGAAAAGCGTTCATAACCGAAGTTAGGAACAGTCAGCCACTTCTTTGTTGTTTCATCAATGCATTCTGCAGACTCCTCCGCAGGGGGACACCCAATATTCCCAATCTTGGCCGTGAGTCCCGCAGTCAGGTAAACATTGGCTGTTGACAGGTTTCCGTGATGGATGCGGTTCTTATGCAGGAAAGTCATTCCATCGGCGATCTGCCAAGACCACGCAACAAGCTCCTTCAAGCCGAATGGCTGTGGTTTAATAGTATGTTCCAAGGAGATCGCCAACTCATTTTTGTCTGGATTGACATGAGGAGTAGCAGTCATCACAAGACCTTTGTCAACTTCCACGGGGTTGACGGCAGAAACGGAGTTGTTGTTGGAAGAGATTAGTGGCAAGCCATTCAGAACTTGGGTGCTTCCCGGGCGTTGAAAATATTGGCGGTTGAGATCAATAAAGTTGGCAAGATTTCCGTTTTCGCAAAAGTCCAAAAAGATGTATGCTTGTCCTAATAATAAAAAATATTTAAAAAAAAATATGCTCATATCAATATCAAAATTCTTCTGAGGAATAGTCAGTCATTCGAGCTTCCACTTACTCTTATGCAATTGTTTCGTATAAGCCCCGCGGATGTTGACAATATTCTCATGTGGCTTGGGCAGGCTAGCCAAAATCTTCAGTTCCGTTAAGATAGACTCCAGCAGGAAGTTATCGTCCCTCTCCGACTTCCCACTTTTGACTGCTACGGTGGACCATTCCATTGTGAGATCGTTGCGAATTTTCCCGGCGAAGATCATCCCATATGCGCCATTCTCCAACGTTGTGGAAGGGTCTGAAGGAAAGAATAGCAATGCAAAAAAGTTAATTTTGAACAAAGCTCTATTCATATTTGACGACCTTTCCCCATCGAACTGGTTTTCCTTGTCATAAATCCTTACCAACTTTAAAATGCTGACTGGAAGTCTCCAGCCTGTCATCGTATGGCACATAATTTGCCCAGCTATTAACAGAATCCAAGACGTGAACGGAGCAGCAAGAGGTTGGGGTCGCTCCCCCACTGCTTCCCCCTCCCAGCAATCTCTTCTGCAGGTCCGGAGTACTCAGTTGCTGTTTGACGGGACGGTAGCCTTCATTCTTCTTCGCAGCATCGCTATCCTCCCCCGTCACAGTAATCTCAATCCTTCCAACGCAACTAGCCCCTAGTCCCTGGGATTGGGAAATACTCGATGATGAGGATGGAGGAGGGGGAGCTAGCCCCTTCTTGAACTTATTGATAATCTCCAAATCTTGCGGTGGCAGTTTCTCGTACAGCTTCTCCTTATACCTTGTATCCAGCCAGAGGGCCAGCCTAATCAGGAGGATGGTCACCACGAGGAACACGACGGCGAAGGTTATCCTAACTAGCTTCATGAAGACGGAGGAATTCGCTACAAAAAAGTAAAATAAACAATTAGGCAATTACCTCCAAACTCATTTGCATACACAATAATTGCATTAAACTGATTTCAGAATTTAATCATTTTTTACCATTATGGATCAGCTCAACTTCCCAGGTAGCATTCCCATAAACGTTCTCCGCCATACAACGCAGCCTTCCGTAAAACGCATTGTTCAGCTTCGGCAGTCTCAAATCAACCCAGTACTCCTCCTCCTCCACACTACCATTATTATTGTCGCTATTAGCCTCCTCCTCCTCGTGATCGTGATCACCCGCTTGTGGATGGGAATACTGTAGTGAAGTCTTCTCCACATAGTGTGGAAGGTGTCCGTCATTCAACTCCCAAGTCAAATTCGGACGGGGATATCCCTTCCCTCCACATCTCAGCAGGAGACCGGGCTGATACTCTATTTCAGGTACTGCAATTTCCCCGTCGTCCAGTTCCTCGTTATCATCATTAGCGTCTAATGTCTGATTCTTACTTAACTGATGATTCCAGTAACTATTATTGCCATTGTTAGCTCCAGCAGTATGATTTATTCCAGTCAGGGTAATGAAGTCCGGTATGATTAGAATCGGCGGTCCACCCTTCTCCCCCTTAATATCGGGATGATGGGGTCCAGGTTCAGTCTCAAACTTATCACGGTTATCGGTATTTCCATCTTCGTTATGAATATGTTGATTGTTATGTCCAGCTCGGCTCCCAGTTGCGCTATCACGGTCAGCAATCACAGGCGTGCTTTCTACTACGGCTGAATTAAGGATCCAGCCAATGTAGATAAGCAAAATGGTGGGCGCCAGCAGGCCCCTGCCGCTGGCTCTTCCCAACCCAGCAGAGCAACGTGCCATTTTGCCATTCAAGTATATGTAAATTTGTTATTGATGATGATGATGATGATGATGTTAACGTGTAATTAGCTTCCTGTTGTCCTGTCAGTCTTCCCTTTCTCCTCAGCACAGGGAACTGAGAGGCTAAGTCTGCTAATCTTGTACCTTTCTCCAGCTCGAAATATTTCTCAGTGAAGGGAGGGAAAAACTTTAAACGTTTAATCCACTTTCCAATCCTCTCCCTCTTTTTCAAATATGAATACTTTGAGATTTTATCTCGACAATAATTTTCAAACTTTTCTAGTCAGTCAGAATCACTCGTGCAGGGACACTTGTTAGATCTCATATTGCAGTCTGCAATACTGAGCTTTCTCCTACTATACACAAAAGAAAATAATAATATTTTGGTTTGGAATATTTTGGAACTTTCTACTTTCCACTTGGTCAAGTGAAAGGAAATATATGCATGTGCAGATTGCAGAGCAGCCAAACTCAAACTGTACGTTTCATGTACGTTTTTATCCACTTTTTTTACTGTTTATATATGAAGGTTTAAGCGATGAATGTAGCAGTTGCTCACGCTCGGGCTTCTTCGTTCCAAGAATCGAGAGCCGATCTAGCCTTCTAGGAAAGAGCCACCACACAGATTAGCTCATCCTCATTCACGGATTCACCTCCCAGAGCTGTAGTTTTTGCTCATTCACACATTCACAAGAAACTTTTTTTCGCTTTTAGTTCAATGTCACTCACTTTCACATGGAATCAGACTCAAACGTATGCGCACAAGTGTAAAATTGTACCGAAAGCAAAACTTTTTTTATATTATATAAATTTATCCGAAAAATCTGAACTGAATGTCTGAAAATGTTACACTTATATTAGGATGATATCGTAAAAGAGCTGGAACTGCGACGTTACCGTTACAAGCTGCGAAAGTACTATAAATATCTGTTTTGGTAGGGATAGTGCTCTTTTCAATAAAAGAAGCCCACACCGTTACACGTTTCCACCATTACATGTACCGTGCCAATGAGAAGGAGAAGATGACATGTTACGTTTACTCCTTTGTACTTTTTTTTCAAAAGAAAAATATGTTGTCTGTTGTCTTTCGGAAGGATTAAAGATGTCTATTGTCTGTGGTTAAATAAAAAAATTGTTTTGTTATTTTTTTTGCGTTTGCATGAATTTTGACAAACAAACGCTGCTTGTTTTAATGGCAAACTGAAGGTGAAGTCTGAGGAGGCTGTATATGTATATGATGACTTGATTACTCGTTTTGTTTTAATGATGCAAGTTTAAACAGTAAACTGTGTTTGTGTCACTCACTTTCACCAACAAGTTCCTTCTTTTATGTAAGATTAAGATTAAATTTCGCATGGTCTGGTAAATAGATCAGATTTGATGAGCCGAAACCATTGAGGAAAAAATAATAATAATTTGCTTTTGTGTCTTTATATTACAGAGAGCACTGCGCTTGCATAAAAAAATTGTCTACTCAACCGTTGATGATCAAACTGTGGCTTCGCCATGTGAAAATTAAGTAGAGATGATATTTTTCCAAAATGTCTTCCCCAAAAATATTTTTATTATATCAGATCACTACTCTCACTCTCACTGTTGTGCATGCATAAAATCTTCTTCTGAAATATGCATGTAATAATCAAAATTAGGTAGGTAAATTCTTGTATATTTTTTTATTTAGGTAGGACTTGTCTTTTGTCTACTCAAACTTTAGCTTCCAGCGATCCATGATTTTTTTTATGAATACCTTTGCATTTTCTTTTCCGAGGAAAAGCCAACGACTCGCACTAAACTTTGCACACCTTGCAAAAAAAAACTAGTCCTTATCAAGAAACGCGGATCTTGTCAGAAGGAATAAAAAGGAGCACATCAATCCGCTGACAAGACTGATTCTATTGAAGAGCAATCCTATTAAGTAATAATTACATATGTACTTATGATTATGTGATAAGTTGAGAAGATAGAAGAACAAAGTTTAGAAAAGAGCCAAAGGCTTGCCTTTAGCTCTGACGAATGTCTGAAAAGTAACTGAACTGACTCGCCAGTCAGTCAGTAATAATGAGTGACTACTCGGCGCGGTGATGGAATGATTAGATGAGCAAAAGTGTAATCAAAATCGTGCACAATTTTTCCACAAGTCAACTCATCCTACTAAATACGAGAAGAAATCATGAGATGAAATGGAATACATATTATGGGAATGGGAACTATCAACTCTGTCACATGCAACCAAACTGCAGAACAGTTGAACAGTGGCATGAGAATGAGATCATCCTTCAACAAAGGCATACACTGGAACGTGCCGAGCTTGCCAGAAATAATGGAATAGGAGGTTAGGGATTTGGATGGGATTGCGAAAATGCATAGACAAAAATGCAATGAGTATCCTACATCGTGTGACAATTCGTGTTCCTGTTACAACGAGGCATTGCTAATCTATTATTATGCTAATTGGATTTCTTGTTACTTGGCTTGTTAATATAGCTTTTGACTTATCCGATCTTCCCTCGGTGTTGAGTTGACTGTCGGCGATGTGTGGAAAATGCAAAGAAGGAAAGAAAGAAGAGGAAAAATGTTGGACTTTGTTCCTGTCTGTGTGGCTGTATCCAACCGAGGACACACGCATTTAATATTCTATTTTACTTTACTCCTTCCAATTTCTTACCTAGGTACATCGCATCGTGCATACTTTTATGGCATGGCTATAGTCATTACGGGACATTTTCGGTATTTCGGTGAATGACAAAAGTCGAGCAATGCCAATGTCATTTCGGGGCTGGGGCTGGCTCTATGAATGAAGTTGAGTGAGTCGCAAAACTCGCAAATTGGATTTTTGTTTGTTTGTCCAAAGAAAAATTGGTTCTACACCAACTCAAATAGTGTTATGTCGGCGAAAAAATGTTTTGCACGATTATTGGAGCTAGCTTAACCTTGGCAAGTGTCCTATGGCTATGAAACCTTAATGCATACCTTGCTAAACTTATGTTAAATTCATGTGTAAAACTCCCAATTCATAATTGATTTATGTGGGAGACAAGCAGCTGCAATTGAAACGATAAAAACGGAACAAAAAATGAATCAGACTGACTACGTCTTAAAACTGCATTGAATTGAAATTGAAAGCGCCGGGTTTAATGTTAATATTTTTCCCTATGAAAAATTGTTATTATACTTAAATTGGATTAACGATCAGCAGATGTAAGAACATAGATTCATAAAAGTAAATGAATTAAATCTGAGTAAACAAGCCATAACCATGTTTTTTTAAATTGTAAGCTGGGAAGTACAGTAATGACTTGCAGCTGGCTGGAGGAAACACGATTAGGATTATGGTCGGAAATTTATCAGCCATTACCTTTTAATGACGAGAATGTGTTGGTTTGGTTGCCAGTTGGATCTCATGATCCTGAAATTAGTAATTTGAATCCATATTTTTAACTACTGTCCACAATTCGCAACGGCGGAATCAAAGACGCCTTTCCATTAGTAATTCATATTCCTGTAGTCTGAAATGAGATGATGATAATGGAGATGACGCAGATGACAATGCAATTATTGTACTAATGAGAATCAACAAGCTAAGCATTGTCCTACATATTTTTTTTTTTTTTTTAATTCATACTGAATATGACTCCCACAATGAAGTGGTTATTACATCATATCGAAGAGAAGTG